>JAJOZX010020046.1:0-49902 GCA_023014485.1 Bathynomus jamesi
TCCTTCGCGTGCCTTAATTCCGGCGAACCTACCTATTTCCAAGAACTCACGGGTTCATCTACCTGTATTGATCTCTCCTTGGTGTCCCTCGATGCCTTACTCGATTTTTCGTGGAGGGTGTTGGGGGACCCTTATGGCAGTGATCATTACCCAGTCTGTCTTGAGCCGGTCGGACCGCAGCCGGGTGTCTCTCCTCGACCGAGGTAGTGCCTGGCGCGGGCTGACTGGCCATCCTTCAGAGCTCGTTCCGTCATTGCCCGTTCCGTGTTGGACTTTGGCTCTGTGGATGAGAGCTTGGAGTTCGAGCGGGTGGTGATGGGCGTCGCGGAGGACTATATTCCTCGATCTTCCGGTAACCCGCGGACGCGTAGCGTCCCGTGGTGGACTCCAGCTTGTCACCAGGCGGTGTGTGAGAAGAAGAAGGCAACGCGCCTCTTCCACCGCACCCGCCGGACTCTCAAGTTGGCCCGTCGGGCCTCTTGGCGTGCTTTTGTGTCTGGCATTTCCTCGTCTACCCCTTCTGCTGCTGTGTGGCGGAAGGTACTTAGTATCGAGGGGAAGCCGGTCCCTGCTCGTCGCCCTGTCCTTCGGGACGGGGACGGCTTCCTTTCGGATCCTACTGCTGTGGCCGATCGGCTGGCCAGGGCTTTTGCTGCGGTTTCCCTTTCGCCTTCAGCTGCGGATCGTCCTTTGTCGGATGTTACGTTCCTGCCACCTGGGAACGAGCCCTATAACCGTCTCTTTACGATGGGGGAACTTCGAGCTGCCTTGGCAACCCGTCGTTCTTCCGCCCCTGGCCCTGATGACATTCCGTATGACTTTATTTGGAACCTGCACCCGATGGCCCTACACTTCTTGCTGGGTCTTTTCAACCGGATGTGGGTTGAGGGGTCGTTCCCTTCCCGTTGGAGGGAGGCGATTGTGGTTCCAAAACCTAAGCCGGGGAAGGATCCGGCGGAGGTGGCGGGCTATCGGCCTACTGCCTTGACGAGCTGCTTATGCAAGTTCCTTGGAAAGATGGTGGCCGTCCGACTTTCCTTTACACTGGAGTCGCTTGGGTTATACCCCCCGACCCAGTATGGCTTTCGTCGATTTCGGGGTACTCTGGACCCCCTTCTCCTCCTTGGTCATGATGTACAGGAGGCCTTTTCCCGCTGTTATCTTGTTCTGGCCGTCTTTTTCGATGTCCAAAAGGCCTATGACACGACCCGTCGGGGAGTTGTCATGAACCGTTTGAGGTCTCTTGGTTTTGTGGGCTTTTTGCCCACATTTATTCGTAACTTCCTCTGCCGTCGCACTTTCCGCGTCCGTAATGGGGCGGCCCTATCTGACCTGTATGTTCAGGAGGAGGGGGTGCCTCAGGAGTGTGTCTTGAGCGTCTCCTGCTTCAATCTTGTCATGTCTGCGCTACCGGGGGCCTTCCCGCCCTCGGTGCGTTGTTCCATCTACGCCGACGATCTGGCTGTCTGTGCTGCGGGGACGAGTCCCCCCCCTCGTGGAGAGGCAAGTCCAACTCGCTGTCAATCGGGTTTAACGCTGGGCGTCGTCGGTGGGCCTTACGCTGTCTTCCCCGAAGACTTCGTGTGTGGCCTTCCTTCCGTCGAGGAGACGGGGATCCGGCGCCGTCTCGGCCTTTAAACTTACACTCGGGGGTCAGCCCTCGTTCAATCAGTACGTTTCTTGGGCATGGTCTTCGATAGCCGTTTGAGCTGGGTTCCCCACCTTCGCAGGCTGCGCGAGACTACAAGACGTACCCTGGATTTGCTGGGACACTTGTCTCATACTACATGGGGCGCGGATAGGCGGACACTCCTCCATTTGTACGTGTCCCTGGTACAATCAAAATTAGACTATGGGAGTGTGGTGTATGGCTCCGCCTCCCGTACGGCCCTTCGGATACTGGACGCGGTCCTCTCTAGAGGACTGCGCATGTCATTTGGCGCCTTCCGCTCCTCTCCGGTTGATAGTTTGCAGGTTGAGTGCGACATCCCTACCTTGGACGATCGGAGGTCGTTCCTCATTGCCAAGCACTGTCTCCGGATTCTCCGTCTTCCCAACTCTCCTCTGTTCCAGGTGGTTGAGAGGGCGTTCTGCCGGGATGGGGGTTGGTATTTCACCGACACGGTGACCTCCCTCCTCGATGGTATGGGCACTCCTCCATCCGTCATACCGGTCTCTTTCGAGGGTGTTGCACCTTGGGAGAGCACCCCTGTTACATGCTGTAGGGCGTTGCGCCCCGTTCGCAGGGCCGATTCTGACTCTGCCTTACTTCGCTCTCTCTTCCTTCAGCATACAGCGTGTCACTCTGCATGTGTTGCGGTCTTCACAGATGGCTCGAGGTCGTCGGGGGCGTTGGGGCTGCGGCTGTTCCCCAGTCGTCTGCCCTTGCTCCCCGATGTACCCCCCTCCCTGATGAGGCTTCCATTTTCACGGCGGAGCTCTATGCCATTCTGACGCTCTGAAGGTGGTGCGGGAGCATCCGGATGGGTCGTTTGTCATCTATTCGGATTCCCGCAGTGCCCTGGATGGCTTGGAGTGTTTCGACCCCGTCCACCCACTGGTCCGACGTATCCAGTTACTGTGACATATCCTTGTCACTTCTGGTGGCAAGGAGGTAGTATTTTGCTGGGTCCCTGCACATGTTAACGTGGCTGGAAATGAAGCTGCCGATCAAGCTGCCCGTTCCGCGTGCCGACTACAGATTTCACCCGTGTCCCTCCCCTTTTCCGATTATATCCCCGATTTTCGTAGGTTTTTGCGCTCCCGGTGGCAGAGTCGCTGGGATGGCGCTACAAATAACGAACTCTGCAAGATTAAACCCAAATTGGGATGTTGGGCCTCTTCCTTCCACCGGTCGCGCCATAAGGAGGTGGCTCTGGCCCGCCTCCGTATTGGCCACAACCACCTGACCCATGGCTATTTGATGGCCGGGGATCGGGTGCCCCGATGTCCCAATTGTAATGTTCCACTTACAGTTGCCCACCTCCTGGTGGAGTGTCCGCTTTACTCTGTGCTGCGCGCAGAGTATTTTCCCTTTTTGGTGAACGTCGGGCCTTGTGATAGGCTTGGCGCTATTCTATCTAAAGGTCCCTACTTTTCGGTAACCGGGTTGTTCTTCTTCTTCCTTCGTTCCCGACTTCTTTACTGGTTGTGACTCCGCTATGATTTTTCTGTATCTGTTTTTTTTTTTTTTTTCCACCCGTCTGTTGTTCATTTCCGTTTGCTGTTCCATAGTCTTCATCCTGTGTTCGCTCTGCTATCCGCCATACTTTGAAACTAAAATATATATATATATATATATATATATATATATATATGGTATCCTTGCTTTTGTGGTCCTAAATTCTAATAATGTGACGGTCCTAAATTATGTAGAACCAAATTTTATATATATATATATACAGGGTGGGGCACGGGAATCAAGTGTTTTTTGAATAGCTAGTAATCGGCCATTAGGAATGGGAGGGGCGTGCGGTAGGTAGCATTCCATTCCTGGGTTCATAGCATTTAACTTTAACTAACACTCACCTTTATCTTTCAGGTGCCATCATGGAGCAGTGGACGTTAGAACACCGCATGTTCGCGTATGATCATTTTGTTAGGAGTGGCGAGTCAGTGACAGCAGTTCAGCGTGCGTTTCGCCGCAGATTCAACATTCATCGAAATGACTCTGTTCCCGCTCGTGACACAATCTTACGTTGGGTTAACAATCTTCGGACAGGAGGCTCAATAATGAAAACAAAACCGAAGGGGCCGCAACGCACTGTGCGTACTCCAGAGAACGTTGAAAGGGTCAGACAAGCGATGTTGCAAAGCCCAGGCCACTCTGCTCGGAGACATTCAGCTGCACTCGGAATCAGCAATCGTACTGTTAGACGGATTTTGCATGAAGAATTACATTTTCACCCATACAAGTTAGCGATGGTGCAGGAATTGAATGTAAACGATTGCCCCCAACGACTGAATTTTGCACAGGAAATGCTTGCACTTTATGAGCAGAATGAAAACATGATGGTGGTAATGAGTGATGAAGCCCATTTCCACCTTAATGGGGCCGTCAACAATCAAAACTGTCGGTATTGGGCTGCTGAAAATCCGCGACAACTCCATGAAAAACCGCTGCATAGCCCTAAGGTTACAGTTTGGTGCGCGGTGGGAAAGTTTGGCGTCATCGGTCCCTATTTCTTCGAACGAAATGGGGTTACCGTTGCCATAACATCTGGGCGTTACATTGAGATGGTGAACACCTTTTTCATCCCTGAGTTACGAAGAAGGCGTATTGCTCGTCGACATTTGTGGTTTCAGCAAGATGGGGCCACGCCACACACCGCCAGAGCGTCAATGGCTGTTCTTCGCCCCCTGTTTCCCAACCATCTCATTTCGAGATTTGGTGACATTGCATGGCCCCCTCGGTCCCCTGACTTGTCCACATGTGACTTCTTTCTATGGGGGTACCTCAAGTCACGTGTCTACGAGGACAAGCCCCGTACATTAGATGCATTGAAGGAAGCGATCCGTCAACAAATCATCCAAATCAACAGAGACCTGCTGGGAAGAGTGGAGGCCAATTTTCGTAAACGCCTTCAACAATGCGTCGACGGCCAAGGACATCATATGCCAGATATAATTTTCGGTACATGATTATTATGACATGAAATGCTATGTTCTTACGAATGTTGTTCTACCAATATATTTTCTTTACAAAAATAAATATCATTTTCCTGATTATTCCAAAAACACTTGGTTCCCGTGCCCCACCCTGTATAACCTCGTTAGCCTCATTTAGGTTCCGTGTGTTGGTCTCTCTTCACACGAAGGTCAAGCTGGTGGCCCCGCCTCTAGGCCTGGCTTGGTGGAGGAGCGAGTTGTTCTCTTGCGCTCTCCACCGCACATAGCCAGATACACCCGCCTCATCTGGTACTTTTCTGAGCCAGACATCGTCTTCTTTTGAAGACTTCAACTTTGACCCCTGTAACGTTTCTGAGGTTCTTTGAAAGCTGGTTAAAAAGTCTTGGCCCCCTCACAACCAAGCTATTTTCCTTCAGTGTTGAGGAGGTCCCTTATCGGACCTTTAATTTGGGAACACTACAGAGTCTGCCTTTCCTATTTTCCAGCGTTGTTTGGATGATAATTGGGTTTAGTTTGAGGTTTGGTACCAATTTTTCGATCATTTTCCATATGTAGATAATGTTGTGCCTCTCTTCTTCTTTCCAGGGAGTACAGATTTAGTTTACGTAGTCTTTCTCAGTAGTTGAGTTCTTTGCAGCTATGTGGTATTTTTATTTATTTATTTTGATTGGGTTCAGAATCCCAGCTGAGCCTTGAACAGCCAAGCTCTGAAAGGCTACTTTAACTTATAGCCCAAGCTGAGCTAGACCAAAACAAACTTATGGACTTGGAGGTCCTATTAGGTTCTACCTCAGGGTTGCTGGCTCGATGTGGGCCTACTTAAGGCCTCAGTTGCCATAAAATTAAGGAATAAAAACAAAAGGCGCTATTTATGGTCTTTCTAAACCTTACAACAACACAACCTGCACCATTACACGATGCAACAATCTTGTATCTAAACAACCAAACTGAATTGCAAGAGAGCGCTCTATTAGACCAACCGTGTAAGTGCCGCATTCAACAAACAAGTAGAAAGGACGCGCAGTGCCCCAAAAAAATGATGCCACAAGAGTGCCCAAACAATGATGCCACAAGAGCCCAAAAATGCTAGCTCTAAATTAAGTGAATTTTTCAATAACCTTACAATTATGAGATGGATATATACACACCATAACTTAATATTTACAAGCAATGCTGCAGCAATCAGCTTAGTCATCATATCGCCTTGGGACAACAATGGCTCTTCCTCTTCTAGATTTTCTAACAGTGATATCCGTTTCCTGTGCAAATGCGTAGTTTTCGAGATATCTTCACCTAACCTAACCTAACCTAACTTTAAGTTAAGAATGAGAGAATAACGCCGTGAGTGATAAAAATATCTAATGCTTTGTCTTCATTTAGGCCTGCATGGTGAATCAGGTCCTCAAAGGTGAAATCACACAAACGGCACGTCATAATTCTATTGCAAACAACACCAAACTGAATCCAATTAGAATTTAAGAAAAGTAGCCAGAAATATGAAAAAAAAAGTGACAAATTTACCAAAATAGTATATACATACATATCATAAACGCCAAAAAAATAGCAATCATAATTATTATTAAAAAATATTTAGACCAATTTGCACAAGATAAGATGGATATTTTCTTAGTTAATTATTAATGGGGATTCAATATATGGTATTGTTTTAACTGGGTGTGACTGGGTGAAATAACCGATATTAACTGGTACCTGAATTTGCAAACATTAATTTAGGACCGTAAAAGCGAAGATACCCTATATAATATGAGATACAACTCAGAATGGTCCAGTGAGAAACTTGTTACACACAGACCGTGTATGGAACAAGGAACTCTTCTGGGAAAATTAAATTTGAACTATAGTGGATTTTTTCAGAAAAGTTCCTTGTTCCATACACGGTGTGTGTGTGTATGTAACATACTTCGTTAACCTCGTTGATGTTCCGTGTTTTGGTTTCTCTTCACACGAAGGTCAAGCTGGTGGCCCCGCCTCTAGGCCTGGCTTTGTGGAGGAGCGAGTTGCTCTCTTGCGCTCTCCACCGCACATAGCCAGGTACACCCGGCTCATCTGGTACCGTCCTGAGCCAGGCCTAACATAATAAATAAATAATAAATAAATAAATATATATATATATATATATATATATATATATATACACACACACACACACGGTGTTTCAGGAGGAAAGGTCAATACTTCGGAAGGTGATAGTATCGGTCATTGTGAGAAAAAAGTTCATATGAACATGTGTGTAATTCTGAATGGTTACGGAGATAGAGCTGTTTGAATCTGATGGACGCGCAGCTCTTCCTCCCCCCGCGGTGGTCCCATTCAATAGCCACCAAGGTCTCCAGACCTCTCTCCGTTAGATTATTTTTTGTGGGGGTGGATGAAAAGTCAAGTTTACAAAAGAAAGGTCGATACACGAGACGAATTGCTCGCGCGCATTTTGGATGCTGCTGCCCGCATAAAGGAACGTCAAGATCAACTCAGACGAACAACCCGCGATCTTCGCACACGAGTTGCAAAGTGCATTGAGGTTGACGGTGGGATTTTCGAAAACGTATTGTAAACTGTAACAAATTTGTCATTTCTGTATCTGATACCATTCAAAATGTCAATGTTTAAACATTAAATGTTAGAAACAGTAAGGTTTCTCTTTCTTGATTACCATTAACAATGCTTTTGTATTTGTGGATTCAAACAGCTCTATCTCTGTAACCATTCAGAATTAGACATGTTCATATGAACTTTTTTCTCACAATGACCGATACTATCACCTCCCGAAGTATTGACCTTTCCTTCTGAAACACCGTGTGTGTGTGTATATATATATTTCGTCACCGGCCACAAAAGTTATTTATTATGACTAAACTTTCAACATTTTTGCGGTGTAAAGTTAATTATGGTCTATACAATGGCTTTACTCACAAACATACAGTATAATTCGATAAAGCTTTTCCGTATAACAATGTTTTAAGATAAATTGCAAATAGTTTACGCTTTAATCCACTTCAAAACATTTTCTTTAAAAGTTAAAGAAAACGATTTAAAGTGATTCAAACGTAAACTATTGGAAATTTATTTAAAAATTACACATGGAAGCTTTATCGAATTATAGTTTTGCAAGTAAAACCACTGCATAGATTATCGTAAATTTTTCACAAAAAGTCACAATTTTAGTCATACAAATTAATTTTTGTGGCCGACGAAAATATATGGTACTTTCCTGTTATCCCGGACCCCAGACTTTTTGCTAGATTCGGACGCCACTTGCCAGATTGACAAATTTCATTGGAAATTTTTTTTTTTACTGTAAGTGTTAGCTAACTAACCTAAACCTAACCCAACCCCTGGTTAGGTTAGGTTACGTTTAGTTAGTTACTTAACATTTACAAAAAATTGGCAATGAAATGTGGCAATGAAATGTGGCAAGTGGCGTACGAATCTGGCAAAAAGTCTGGGGTCCGGGATAACAGGAAAGTACCAAAATTTGTTTTTCTATAACTTCTTGGATTTATAGGTTTCAGCCCGGTTAGGGCATACAGTTGACCCAACCCGGCCTTCAATGTTATTCCGATGTCCGCCATTGAAGGCCCGGTTAGGTCAACTGTATGCTCTTGACAATTGGTTAAGTTAAGTCGTGTTATTTTCGTTAAAACTAACGAAAATAACACAACTTACCCTAACCAATTGTCAAGGGCATACAGTTGACCTACCAGGCCTTCAATGGAAGACATTGGAATAACATTGAAGGCCCGGTTAGGTCAACTGTATGCCCGTTTCTTTTTTTTTTTTTTAGAATTTTTTTTTTTTAAATTTATAAAAATTAAAAAAAAAAAAATGCTGTGCGTTATTCCACTGTCCCCCTTGAAAACCACTATATTGAAAATTTCATAAAAATCTGACCATAAATAAAGAAATTACACGGGGGGGGGGGGCAGAGGCGTACCGAAGGGGAGGGCGACAGGGGTGATCGCCCCCCCCCCCTTGAGCTAATAAATTATTATTATTTTCCCAGTAAAATTGCTAGGTTGCAACAGGATGACAATGAAAGTGAAAAAATTTCGGCGTCTTCGGCGCTACCTCTTGCCTCCCTTACTACTAAAAATCTAAAATGGCTTAGGATCCCGAAAACTATCAATCCGGCTCTGAGAATAATTTTCTTTTATAAAGGTAACAGTCCAAGGAAATGCTTAATCTGGAAATTAGCACTTTTTATTCTCATGTTAATACAAATCTGAGCATCCTAATTGCGGTTTGCATTGAATATTATGTTACTAATCAGATTTTTATCATAATTTTTATATTTTTTATATAATTTTTTATTTTTATTCATAATGTGTCTTAGCAGTAGCTAGTTAATTATCCCTAACTGAACGATAAGCTCATCATGAATGTAAATAAAAATTATTTATCTCTATTTCAATTATACTTCTACGATTAGTTCCAAGTTCGCCCTCCCCGCTTGGCAAATTTCTGGGTACGCCCCTGCGGGGTGGTGGTTTTGCTTTAGGTGCGCCTACAGAGACAACAACCAGAAACACGCAGACAGACAAACAGCCAGACACAAGAAAACCTACAGACTCGACACGACCATTACACCCTTCAATACAGACCCCACACACAGAAGCCATAAAACAGCAGATACAACAGCTCAACACAGAAATAAACAACAAACTCAAAGAAAAACAAACAGAAACATTTAGGGAATTCATAACAACATTAAACCACTCCACAGATACATCCAGACTATACAAGACTATAAACGGCATTACCCACTCTAACAACGGCATTCACACCTCACACGCGGCTATCTATCGCAGCCAAAATAATATCCCAACATACACACAACAAGCTAACATTCTAGTTAATCACTACGCAAAGATAAGTCACTTAAACAGAGACAACAACCAGAAACATGCAGACAGACAAACAGCCAGACACAAGAAAACCTACAGACTCGACACAACCATTACACCCTTCAATACAGACCAGACCACTAAGATCATCAAAAACATTAAGAATTCGAAGGCTACTGGACCAGACAACATATCTAACATACACCTTAAACACTTGGGCCCACAAGGAATAATAGCTCTCACAAATATCAGCACATATTCATACCAACACTGTATTATTCCTGACATATGGAAACAAGGTAAAATTATTACACTACTCAAACCAAACAAAAATCCAACAGAACCAGCTTCCTATAGACCCATTACTTTACTATGCACACCTTCCAAAGTAACAGAAAGACTAATCTTACAAATCACCAACCCACACATTCCACTATCGCCTACTCAACATGGATTCAGACCTCACCACTCAACCACGACATTACTCACTAACCTCACGCAGCACATCATGGATGGCATCAACTCCAGACGACCAGCTCAACGTACACTATTAGCAACAATAGACATTAGTAAAGCATTTGATGCTATCCCACGCTTCCCTCTCATAAACAAAATACTCAACACAAACCTGCACAATAACACCAAAAGGTGGCTGAGCAACTATCTTTCAGGAAGATACTCACATGTCACATTTAATGGCAAGTCATCCAAAAACAAGCTTTTTCCGAACGGGGTCCCTCAAGGCTCTGTTCTCTCACCAACACTCTTCAACTTATACATGCATGACATTCCAACACCCATAGATAACAGGCTTACATTATCATCATATGCAGATGACATCACTCTAACATCCACCCACAACAACATCGACACCGCTACAAATAACCTACAAACATACATAAACAGTATACAAGACTGGCTCACACACAACAGACTCAAAGTAGCCCCCACAAAATCAACCATCACCTTGCTTACAAGCAACACAAAAGAACACCAGGTAATTCCACAGCTTACACTAAACAACATCAACATTCCACACACTCACAGGACCAAAATACTTGGGGTCACATACAACACATCATTATCTTTTGCAAACCACATTCAGGATATTAAAAACAAATGTACGTCAAGACTTAACACGCTTAGGGTACTAACAGGCACAAACTTTGGACACCAGCAGGAAACAACATCACTCATATACAGACAATATATTCGCTCAGTTATGGACTATTCTAGCCCATGCTGGGCACCCATTATCTCAAACACACACATAAACACCTTACAGACAATACAAAACAACGCACTTCGTATCATTACAGGATGCACTCAAACAACACCAATAGAACACCTGCACACAAAAACAAAAATACTGAAAGTTAGGGAACATTTAGACATGAGGGGAACACAATTCATGGCAGCAGCGACAACTAACCCACAACACCCTTGCCACTACATGTACAATCACGCACCGACACCTCGCACCATTAAGGTAACACCAGAGACATATTATAACCAAATACTCCATTCCATACAACGCCCCACAGACATCACACAGTACAGAAAAACACACACACACACCTAACCAACAAAGCACTGACACGACTCGGTCCGAATGCGGTCCTAGGTGCGAAGCCGCCACCCATTAACAGGTCAGAGATCAGCATGAGCAGATCGGATCGAGTTAACTTAGCACGATTCCGATGTGGACATCACCCCAACTTACTAACATATAAACACAGACTAGACAACTCCATAGACGACACCTGCCACCTGTGCCACGACACACCACAAACAATTGAACACATTATGACAGACTGTACCGCTCTAGCACAACAACGAACACAACACAACATCACTAGTGCGCTGAACCTCTGGTCCACTCCGAAGAAGGCGATCGGTTACCTGCGTGCCGCCGGCTTGCTCGATCAGGGTGGGCTGATCGGCTAAACAACAACAACATTAAGAATTCGAAGGCTACTGGACCAGACAACATATCTAACATACACCTTAAACACTTGGGCCCACAGGGAATACTAGCTCTCACAAATATCAGCACATATTCATACCAACACTCTATTATTCCTGACATATAGAAACAAGGTAAAATTATTACACTACTCAAACCAAACAAAAGTCTGACAAAACAAGCTTCCTATAGACCCATTACTTTACTATGCACACCTTCCAAAGTAACAGAAAGACTAATCTTACAAATCACCAACCCACACATACCATGATCGCCTACTCAACATGGATTCAGACCTCACCACTCAACCACGACATTACTCACTAACCTCACGCAGCACATCATGGATGGCATCAACTCCAGATGAACCAGCTCAACGTACACTATTAGCAACAATAGACATTAGTAAAGCATTTGATGCTATCCCACGTTTCCCTCTCATAACCAAAATACTCAACACAAACATGCACAACACCAAAAGGTGGCTGAGCAACTATCTTTCAGGAAGATACATGTCACATTTAATGGCAAGTCATCCAAAAACAAGCTTTTTCCGAACGGGGTCCCTCAAGGCTCTGTTCTCTCACCAACACACTTCAACTTATACATGCATGACATTCCAACACCCATAGATAACAAGCTTACATTATCATCATATGCAGATGACATCACTCTAACATCCACCCACAACAACATCGACACCGCTACAAATAACCTACAAACATACATAAACAGTATACAAGACTGGCTCACACACAATAAACTCAAAGTAGCTCCCACAAAATCAACCATCACCTTGTTTACAAGCAACACAAAAGAACACCAGATAACTCCACAGCTTACACTAAACAACATCAACATTCCTTACACTCACAGGACGAAAATAATTGGAGTCACGTACAACACATCATTATCTTTTGCAAACCACATTCAGGACATTAAAAACAAATGTACGTCAAGACTTAACACGCTTAGGGTACTAACAGGCACAAACTTTGGACACCAACAGGAAACAACAATACTCATATACAAACAATATATTCGCTCAGTTATGGACTATGCTAGCCCATGCTGGGCACCCATTATCTCACACACACATATAAACACCTTACAGACAATACAAAACAACGCACTTCGTGTCATTAGAGGATGCATTCAACACCAATAGAACACCTGCACACACAAACAAAAATACTGAAAGTTAGGGAACATTTAGACATGAGGGGAACACAATTTATGGCAGCAGCGACAACTAACCTACAACACCCTTGCCACTACATGTACAATCATGCACCGACACCTCGCACCATTAAGGTAACACCAGAGAGACATTATAACCAAATACTCCATTCCATACCATGCCCCACAGACATCACACAGTATCGAAAACACGCACACGCACACGCACACCGAACCCACAAAGCACTGACACGACTCGGTCCGAATGCGGTCCTAGGTGCGAAGCCGCCACCCATTAACAGGTCAGAGACCACCCTGAGCAGATCGGATCACGTTAACTTAGCACGATTCCGATGTGGACATCACCCCCAACTTACAGTCTACAGACATATAAACACAGACTAGACAACTCCACAGACGACACCTGCCACCTGTGCCAGGAGACACCACAAACAACTGAACACATTATGACAGACTGTACCGCTCTAGCACAACAACGAACACAACACATCATCACTAGTGCGCTGAACCTCTGGTCCATTCCGGAGAGGGCGAACAACAAAAAAAAACTCGTGTATGGGAGTAGTTGTTACGAAAATATCATGCCCGGTTAGTTGAACTAACCGGGCATTCAGTTAACCAACTTTGATATACTGTAACCTAACCAATCATGAACGGTGTACAGTTGACCTAACCATGCATTCAATGATAAGTCTGCTTGCCATGTTTAATTTACAATTATTAAAAAAAAAACTAATTTAGTGCATTAAAAGCAATACCGGTAACCATTCGTCAAATAACGATTTATTTTTTTTAAACTAATTTACGGCCGGATTCTGAAGGATCGCCGTTACTTATTTTCGATATTAACTTAATCACCCATCAAGTTACCAAAAAAGTAAACATTGCAATAATTCAATTACTGCTAAATGAGCCAGACGTCCCGCATTTGATCTAAAATTCAAGCATTATTAAGCATTGTTTTAATAAAATTTTTCTCATTTTGTTTGTTGTAACCGTTGAAGAAATCGTTTCAATTTTAAAAAAAATTGGTCTCAAGGAAAAAAAAACCTCGGAAAAAATTTTGGGTCGCATTCTGCGAGACAAAATCTGACAACCTAGTCGACGAAAGGTATAATTTACATGTACACTTTTTGGCGCACACACCTAAACCTAACTTGCTCACCTTTTCTTGTAAATTATACTCCACATCACATCTTCACAAATTACAGTATACCTTTCTCCAATCTTTTGAACTACATATAAGGTAACACTTCACTGTCAGCTTTTAGAAGTTCCATTAAATCTCTGAGATTAAAAGCACATCTTTCTCACTTCACTTTCAATTTACAACTGAAAAAAAATGTTAGTTGGTTGGTTGATCTGTTTACTGCAACCACAGTGTAGATATATGTACAGTGTTGGCCTTCCGGCATTCTCAGCCTGCGCTGGAATCTGACTGAGTCAGTGAGCAGCTGTTGGCCCTTAGTGACTCTTGACTTTGATCCCCCAAAGGAGAGTCACTTGTTCTCCGTTTTCTTTTTACGTCATTACTGATGTCATTACTCAAATGAAAGTTTCTACATTGTTACAGAGTACCGCGGCACACTTTAAAGCCATTTTGCATTTATTTACAATATACAATATAGTGACATTGAATGCTTTGAATATAAGAAGCCATTATATTTTTGTTTACAGTGAAGTCATACGTCATCAACCCCCAGCAACTTTGATTGACTGCAAAAATATCCCCGTCCAAGTTGCATGATCATAATATTGCAATTTTTAAGAATAGTAATTAATTAATTAATTAAGAAATTTTAAATTAAATACATAATTTTATAAGAATAAACATTGTACGTTGAAATTACTTAATAAAATTTGCCTAATTCACCCTCATTTTAAAAATGTATATACCTATTTGACTACTCACTGAGGGTTTGAAGCGCAGGCATTCTTGCAAGAGTAATCCCCTTGACTATATATATATATATCGACTATGCTATAACGTATTGCGTATAACTGATGAAAGATTTGCCATGATTGGACGACAGTTCATGATAACGCCATCAACTTTGAGGCCAATCATGATCTTTGTAATAAGTATATAATTAGTCAGGAGGACCAGAAACTGGCAAATCGCTCAGGCCAACTAATGCGGCTCATTGCTTTAACTCCATCATCATCGGGATTCGAACCCCCGACCTCAGTGTCTTCACTTCACTTGTAGGGAAACGATGTTATCCACTGAGCTACAGACGTTGGCTGTCCCTCAGCGATATAGTGTATACGAATAGTTGTAACGAAGGTTAAATTCCAATTGATCAACCACATTTGGATCTAACCCAAACAGTGCTTCCATTTGTTAAAAGAATACAATTTACAACTCCATGTATACAATTGAAATTTAGTGTAATTGTTACGTGTATGTTGTTGCCTGTTGGTTGGTTGACTGTTCCGTTTAACGTCTTTTGTCCAACGAAGGCCCCTGAGACAGACGGTAACGCCACCATCCTAGAAACCAAATCCCTTTTAAAGGAGAACTGAGTAAAGCCAAATAAATTACTCGTAGCGAGCTGACCATTGCACTCCCCCATTTCCACAGCGGCTTTGGGCAGTCCTTGACTGGGTTGTGTATGTTATGAAGCAGATAGATAGATATCCAAGGTTGAATTGAAATGCTGATTTCCATTAAATATTCAAGATGGGGAATGTTAGAAAAGGGTTTTTCTTCTTCTCCATTTTGTCAATTAGTTTTAAAAAGTTCTTCGGCACGTCTTTGAACCAGCCAGTCCGAATATGTATATAAGTTACAATCTATACATAAATGATTAATTATTTATGGACGTCCCCTAATTAGTTTGGTTTTAAAAGATCCCATTCAACTGACCTGTGTATTTATGCTTTGAAAGAGATTTTATTTAGATATATTGTCAGTAATTCAACTATTTATAGTTGTTGTTTGGATATAAGCAAAACATATGATAGAGTGAATCACAATATTCTATTTAAACAATTAGAAGACAGGAGTGTTCCATCATGTTTTAAATTTTAAATTTTGGTATACACACCAAACTTTAGACAAGGCTTCTTACTCTCTCCTCTACTGTTTAATATATATATTATATATATATATATATTGTGGGATGCCGTACAGATGACATGAGGATAAGTAACTTGGTCTTTACCGAGGATATGGTGTTAATAAGCCCTTTGGTCAGGGCCGGATTAACCATTAAGCAAAATAAGCCCGTGCTTAGGGCATCAAGGGAAGGGGGGCACCACAGAAATTTTCCATTGTCGGATTTACCATGGATTTATTATACTATTATAATCGCGGCTTATAGCCTATAAGCTGTTGAAAACTGAATTATATATATTCATATATAGTATTTATTTTTTTTCATTGTTTGAATTTGTAGTGAACAACAACCCTTTTGAGAGAATAAATATATTTCGTTGTAATCACACACTTTACGCTTTGCGTTATTATTTTGTTTATATCAAATCTTTGAGCGCCATATTAAAAATACATATAGATTAAATATTTTCGTGTGCTATAGGAAGTTATTCTGAACGTGTGATTTGTGCATATAATATTAAATATATATTTTACATAATCATTTGGTATTGTTTTACAGAAAGATTTAGGTTTATAGAATTGTAATATAAATTAATATTAAAATAAAAGAAACTATAAACTCTCTATATTGCTGTTGTATCAAGTGATGTTTATCACGGCCATTATAATAATAAGATATACTGACCTAAGTTAATTAGCGTTGAAGAAGTTTATCTGTTGCTCTCTCTTCTTCTCTAGGGTAAGTCTATGAAGTGTACTTTATTTGTATATATAACAATATTTTATCATACACGTATCTTTATTTTATAATTTATTTATCTATTGTCATAACAGTATAAAAGAATTTAGATTGTAATAACCAGAGTGAATAATTTGTAATGTATATATAACATCAAACGTAGTTAGGACAATTTAGGCCCTAAGCAAATGTTCATATTTCCTATAATTAAATATTGTGTTTTAAATAAATAAATAAATGTAAATATAAAATGTGGCTCGTTAATAGTGAAATGTTAATATTGATATTTTTATAGATTGCGTATTATTAATTCTAATGTTAAGTATTTTTATTTTATAGGTTTCGGTTCCTTCTTTCGGTTCCTTCTTTTGGTTCCTTCTTTCGATTTGATTTGTATTCAACATTTCGAGTTGATATTTCGGTTGAGTTATATTTAATTGCCACTTATATTTAAATTGCCACTTTGGTTGTGTACGGTTCCCATTTTGTCTTTCTGAGAATAAAAGAACAAAGCCAAGATTGTGATATGTGTAACTGTGTTGATTGCCACATAATATACAAATAAAATATTCTTTTTATTTCTGTATTTTACAGACCCCAAGAACCAAGATGAAACGTGTTCAGTTAAGTGGTGCACAAAAGCGAAAACTATCAAAAGAGAAACAAGAGAAGACTTTGGATTTAGAGTCCAAGACTGCAAAGCTGACTGATTTCTTCACACAAGTTCCACGACCACAACGTCAACATGATATACCGATTCTGAATCAAAACCAATCTCCGTCATCAGAAGTGGACACAAATACCACTTTGATCACTTCAAAATCAAAATATGATGACGTTGGAATCACCGAGGTGTCACAAGCAGGTTCATCTACCACATGTCTCACTACTGATCTCACTTTGCCTGTAAATTCTCTTGATACCTCTACTGCAAATGTTGATTCAAGTTGCTTTACAAGACATTCTGGGGTTGAAATAATTGCTGAAAATGAAAGTTTAGTGGACCATGGTGATGGTGGTGAAATGAATCAGTCTGCAGAAGATGAAGTAAATATAGCAAAAGATCCAGGGTTGTGGCTTGATTTCTCTGCTGATGATGTGGCTTATTGGATTGCTTGTGGACCCAGTGACTGTCAACACCACAATGGGCCATTTGACAAGTCTTACCGGCATTTCAGTAGTGGCAAACCAGCAAGATACTGTTCACAAAAACTTTTCGTTGGGACAAAAGCCAATGGTGAGAAATACAAGAGAGAGTGGTTATTGTATTCACCATCAACAGGATCAGTTTACTGTTATGTTTGTAAACTGTTTGCTCCTAAAAATGTCTCACATTTTGTTATAAGAGAAGGGTTCAGTGACTGGCGAAATACTATTGTAATTGATCATCATGAAAAAAGCACTACTCACCGAGACTCTATGCTAACATACTTAACTCGCAGACAAGGTGCGGGGTTGGGACAACAGTTGGAAAAACAAATTCAGGAAGAGTGTGATTACTGGGAACATGTCTTGAGGCGTGTCATAGCTGTTATTTGTACGTTAGCTGAACGTGGCTTGTCTTTTCGAGGAACAGAAGAAAGATTTGGATCATTGCAGAATGGGAATTTTTTAGGGCTGCTTGAGCTCATAAGCCGGTTTGATCCATTTTTAGCAGGTCACATTTTGAAATATGGAAATTCTGGCAAAGGAAATCCTTCTTACCTGTCCAAAACCACCTGTGAGGAACTCATTCAACTAATGGCTCAAAAGGTCCACGCACTCATTGTTGACGAAGTAAAATCTTCTGGTTATTTTAGTTTGTCAGTTGATTCAACACCAGATCTATCACATATCGATCAGTTAAGTGTTGTACTTAGGTACTTAAAAGATGGACAGCCTATTGAACGCTTTTTAACCTTTCTGAAAATGAAAAGCCATACTGGTGAGGAAATGGCAAATCAGGTGTTGCAGTACTTACGTGAAGTTTGTAAGCTAAACTTTTCAAAATGTAGGGGTCAATCTTACGACAACGCTGCCAACATGTCTGGGCGTTATAAGGGGATGCAGCAAAAAATTTTAGAAACAAACAAGTTTGCTATATATGTGCCCTGTGCAGCCCATTCACTAAATCTGGTAGGCCGAAGTGCTGTTGACTGCTGTCAAGAGGCGGTTAATTTCTTCTCTACAGTGCAGTTGCTCTATACCTTTTTTTTAGCCTCAACCAGCAGGTGGGAAATTCTTAAAGGTTGTATTGGAAATGAAAGTGTCTTAAAATCCCTCTCTGATACCAGATGGGAGGCACATGCTATGGCAACAGCAGCAATTTTGAAATCTTTCCTTAAAATTTTAGAAGCGTTAGAATGTATAGCTGAAGACCAGTCACAAAAGGGAGACACTAGAAGAGAAGCAAATAATATTGCAAATAAGATGCAAGAGCTAGAATTCGTTTTTATGTTGAATTTTTGGGATGAGATTTTGCAAAATTTTCATAGAGTAAGCAAAGTTCTACAGAATAAGGATGTGAACTTAAAAACATGTGCAGATCTGTATGGATCATTAGCTGACCAACTGTGCACTTCACGAGATGAATTTGAAAGATATGAAGCAGCTACAAAGGAAATGCTACCAGATGTTGATTACAAGGCAGCTCAAACTCGCAAACGTATCAGAAAGAAGGTACCCAATGACGGAGATGCACCAGAAGTATATCTGAATGCCAGAGATAAATTTCTTATCACCACCTTTTACACAATTGTTGACAAACTTGAAACTGAGATGAGAAGAAGAGGAGAGATATACAAATAAATAGCAGAGAGATTTTCTTTTCTAAGTGATGTGCCACATAATGTCACCACTTCATCATCTACTGAAATTGAAAGGTATTCTCAGGGTTGTATAAAGATGATTGATGCTTACCCAGAGGACTTCAACACTAATTTCTCTGCTGAGCTTCAGCAGTTTCACTCATTTGTGTGCCATAAGTTCAGTGCAAAAAAAAATGTAAAAACAAGATTCAGTCATGCTGAACTTTATAAAATAATTGTAGAAGACAATATTGAGTGTGCCTTCCCAAATGTAGAAATTGCCTTTCGTATATTTTTAACATTAATGGTCACAAATTGCTCAGCTGAGCATTCATTTTCTCAGTTGAAGTATATTAAAAATACCAACAGAACAACTATGCAACAAGGCAGGCTGGATGCCTTATCTCTACTAAGTATAGAAGCAGATGTGTTACGTAAGATTAGTTTTGAGGATCTGATCAAAGACTTTGCAATTAAAAAAAGTAGGAGAAAACTTTTCAAATATAAATGAAGTGGAAGTATACAAAAATAAACATTATTTTCCATCTTACTGTAAGTTTTGTTTCATTTCAAAAAATAAAATTTTATTTTATGGTTTATTTTTGTTTATATTTTGAATTACATATATATGGGGCACCAAAATCTTTTAAGTGCTTAGGGCCTCTAAAGGTCTTAATCCGGCCCTGCCTTTGGTGAAAGGTCTGGATCATCTTATAAAAACTTGTGAATCATATTTACAGAACCATGGCATTAATTTCATTGTTACTAAAACTAAGGGTATGCAAGTCTTTCCTAAAAGCTCTAAATGAGAGACGAATCAATGGAGCAGGTACAAGAATTTAAGTATCTCGATCAAACTATCACCAGCTCTTTGAGTGACAACTCAGACATAAGGAAAAAATATCGAAGTTACTGTACTGAGGCAAACATGATTATAAAGAACTTAAAATTTTGTACAAGCGAAACTAAAGACTTTCCTTTTCGTGTTTTCTGTACTAATATTTATGAGCAGCAATTCTGGGTTAACTATAAAAAAGGTTCCTGCAGAACCGTAGTTGTTTTACAACAGATCCTATAAACAGCTGCATAAGTTACCTCCAAGATGCTCAGCCTCTCAAATGTTCGCTTGCCGCACCGTTCCAAGCCTCCCTGAAGTAACAAGACGCGCTCAATACGATTAAAAATTCAGACAATCCAATTGTCCAAGGTATTCATCAGTCCTGCTTTACGTCTTCTAGAACTAAACCTCTTTGAATGAAGGCGTTTGTCTATAGCTATCTCTACTTAACTCCCGCATTAACAATTCCATTTCGTGTACTTTATTATTTCTCGTTTCTTTACGTGTATTATCTTTATTTCTTTATTACCGTGTCATTTTTTGTTTTGTTTTTAAATTTATTGTTTCATAATTAGTTGTATCATTGATTACATTGATGGATACTGTACCTTTTAATTTTATGGGCTCTTTCTCCTGCCAATAAATATTATCATTATCATTACCATTATCATTACAATATATATATGTTGGTAGTGTCGCTATGTGTACTTTTTATCTTTATTCCCATTTTTTCTTTTTGTAGGCTTAGTTGTGGATAGTTTTTATTTCTATTTGTTTCAGTACGCGTCTTATTTTTATTTTTCTCTCTGTCATAATTTTTTTTTTTAAATTTATTACGGTTTGATTTATTTTATCGCTTATTACCTTCAACAATATTATACTATTTTATGGGGTTTATATCCTGCCAATAAAGCTCATCATTGTCATTAGCATTATATATACACACAGTATATATTATATATATATATATATATATATATGTATATGTATGTGGTGTGTGTGTGTGTGTGTAAATTCAAAGCAATTTTATTTATTTTTCTTTTTACTGCAACGAAAGTTTTAATGAAATACATGATTAACAATTTGTTTTATTTACTAATTAATTTGAAGGTTAAACATGAGCTAACATTATTTCATATAAATATTAAACTGAAATACGACAATGGTGTGACTCAAATTTTTATAAACACAATTTTATAACATTTTAGATTTAAACCATGCCACAGAGTTTTACCACACTTACTCGTACTTAATATGTGTAATTAAACTTGCATTTAAATAATAATAATAATAATAATAATAATAAAAGATGAAGCACAATGAAGCGCATTTATATTTCGAACATACTCTCAATGAGAAAGTGAAGATAAGCTTTGGACCAAGAGCATTTTCAAGCATAGATATTCAATGCAAAATTATATCAAAACATGGCTAATATTCAGTTTATCATTACCTCAAATTTGGCAAAGTCGTAACCACGCCCATTTCAATGACGTCAGATGGCGGAATGGGCGTAGTTTGAACTTAAAAAAAAAAGTGACCGCTGAACTGAATATTTATCAAAAACGTATGAAGATCCAATAGTTAAATAATGTTAACTTAACATGTATTTTTAATATAAATAATTAAAAAGTATATTTAATTTACACATTAATCTTGAATTTTTTAAAAGAAAATTTTAATTTTTTCAGTGTGTAATATTAATGCAGGTTTTACATTATTTTTATTAATAATCAATAATTGATTTAATAATTAATCGCTGATTAATTTGAGGTATGAAGTATTAAAGAAGTAAATTTCGTTTAATTATTAGTTATTACATTGTAGATTCATATGATAATATTTCTATACGCAATTCGACTACCAAAGTACGTGTAACTATTTTTAATATACGACCAAATGAATCGTTCATTTAATTTTAAAACTGAAATTACATTAAAGTAATTTAGAGAGCAAATGCGGATAAAAGCGTTTCTCTCCATCATTTTGTTGTGGTATACAAAAGAAAGGTACTTAAAAACCGTATATGTGGTTAGCGATAAAGTTACTAAAACTCGCCACATTAACGTAGACTCCTGGAATCCCGTCTTGACCACATCCGATACCCCATGCCACCAGACCAATAACGGTGTAGACTCCATTCTCGTTGCAGACGAGTGGAGAACCTCCATCCCCCTGTAAAATATAAAAATTTAACCAAAGTGGAATTCGACAAAGATAATAATAATAATGAATGTGCAAAAGTCATGTGACAAATGGGACCTACTACAGTTTTCTTACGATATAAACCATCTACAGGTCACTACATCTGAGGGCAGAGGTGTCACGAGAAACGGTGTCGCAACGTGGCCGACAATATTGTTTTGAGGTTGTTAAACTGTCCCCGTAACAGCAAAGGTCTTGTGACGAAGGGGACCTACAGGTTTATGTGGGTTCCGAACCACGGGTCGCTACATAATTTGGACGCAGAGGACAGTCCCCCATTCAACTACTACCCAGACTCAATGTTACTTAACTTCGCTGATCGACGGGAATTAACTAATGAACTTAACCGCAGATATTAAATATAAAATGAACAATCACTTGGAAACCAAATTAACCAATAACATTTTTCACACACAAAAAAAGACATGTTGACTATAAGTAATAAGTAGTGATTGACCTAAAACTCTTTTAGAAAAGTTGGTTGGCTAATTAATCTGTTGAATGTCCTTCATTCAACGGATGGCAATGAGACGGGCGTTAAGGTCACGAACCTCGAAAAATAAATCACCTTTAAAAGAACTGGGTCGAGCCAAATGCATAACGTACAGAGAACTCGTCACTGCACCCCCACCTCCCCATTTTTTTAGACTGACTCGGGACAGTCCTTGACTAGATTCTCTTCTGGAGAAGTGTTTCAACTTACACGACAAGCGTCCTTTCCAGCTTCACCACCTGCACACAAAAATGAATTGGTTTCCAGACGGAACCTAGTTCCGAGCTTTGTTTGTTGCAGTCGTCTCTCACAGTCGAAATCCTCGAGGATCGGGAGGTCAACTTCTTTCAAAACAGGTTGGAATTGACCGTCCAGGTTTTGACCCCATCCCGACACATAACATCTGTCAGAAACCGATGGATAAACAATCGATGTGTGATTAATTTTTATTGTTACAATTTCACTAAACTTTAGTAATGTAAAATCAGTTTGCAACTAGACTTTTTGTTTTGTTTAGTTAGTTATTTCAATTGAAATTAGCGTCATATAAGCTCCAACCCATTATGTAGTTAAGATTACTACATTACTTTGGTAGTTTCAGAAATAATGGAAATTTTTACTCTCCTTATTTTTAAAATTACTGAAAAAGTAATGTACAGATCTTAATTGCTTAATGGGTTGCAGCTTATTTGCTACCAATTACTGTTAAGTAACTAATTTATATACGAGACAAATGAGGCGGGATGCTGCAGAATCGACCGCAGGTCGATCCTGAACCGTCGTTCAAACCCTCATACAGTAAGTATATTCGGTGACTGACGCATCACCAAACTCCTTGATCCCCAGATCGATTTATTTCTTTAGTACCTCAAAGGAAACATTTATGCAGTTAACCCGAAGGACCTTAATACGATTGAGAACAGTATTAACACGAGTATCGCGAGTGTAACAGAAGAGAGTTTTATGCGTGTGAACACAAACATATACCTAAGAGGGTGGTGGACACTCCAGTACATGCTGAGGCCTGGATATTCAAAATTCCCATACAGGTAAGATCTAACATTTCATTTTTCAAAATGACTTCTTTATTCTTGCCGCGAAGTGTATTGCCTGATCCTTTCTCCTACTAACGGTTTTCTTTTCTCAGCTTTTTTAACGCGACAGTCGTGATTATTTGCTAAAAATTGGGAGATCCCAAAGTAGGCCTATAGTGAAATGTCTTGTATTTCATTCTTTAGGTGAAATCTCAAGCTTTGAAAAAAGACCTAATTAGTGGTTATAAACCTAATATTCAAGAAATTATTATAACTTCAACGTGCGTAACTATTGGGATAGTATAAGGTTGTAACATATATTCTGCTCGATTTTTTAGTTCAAAAATTAAAGGACTTATAAGGACAAATTTGCTCGAATTTTTAGTTTATTCACAACAAAAATTAAATGACATAATGACAAATTAATCATCAATATAATTCCCTTCTTTTTCTATAACCTCCTCCCACTTGTAGAAAAGTTTTTTATGCCACGTTCGAAGGAATCCCTTGGTTTGGAGTTAAAAAAATCGATCACTTCGTTTTCGATAGCTTCCCTGGATTGCAACTTTTGCCCATCTAGGTGGTGTTGCAGACTTCTGAATAAATGGTAGTCTGAAGGTGCGATGTCCGGAAAATAAGGTGGATGAGGCATTTTTTTCCAACCAAATGCCTCCAATTGGGCAGTGGTGATTCGAGCAGTGTGAGGACGCGCGTTATCCTGGTGGAATAGAACACCTCTGCGATTAATTAATGCAGGACGATGTTGAAGATTCGCTTATGACAAATCATGCGGAACCCATTTTCCAACCTTCACTACTTTACCTAACAACTTCAAATGACGATGAATGGTTATATGGCTAACGCCGAGTTGCAGGCCAAGTTCTCTTACAGTTACCGTTGGGTTTTCTCCACTGTTGCTTTCAGCAACTCTTCATGTAACTCATTTGGTCGTCCTGTTCGCTGATAATCTTTTAGACTGAAGTCTCCATTTCTGAACTTCTCAAACCATCTCCTACACATCTATTCGCTCACAACATCATTTCCATAAACTCTTTGAATGTTTCTTGCGGATTCACTAGCGTTAGATCCTTTATGGAACTCATACAGCATCACATGTCGAATATGCTCTTTCATGGGTTCCATGTTTTTTCAATTACTGTAATATCGTAGGGGTGGCGTTGTAACTGTATGAAAAACACCAGAGAAAATATTCATTAGCCTAATCCTATACTAGCCTAAGCCTACACTAGCCTAAGTCATTCTGTATCGTGATAAAACCTGTGCGAACCTGTCGCCGCGTGTATTTTGCAACATTTCTAAAACCATTTCACATTATTTTGAGGTTATTCTATTATAGTCCACTTGCCATTTTGGTAACCTAGAAATTGTTAGTCGTATAAAGTTTTTTGCAGAATCATGGTGCTTAGGGCTTTCTAAACTCGGATCCGCGGGATGACAATGTGACATCCTTGGTCAAACCATAGCAAACGCCTAAATCCAAAATGGTTGCCCTGACGACCGGCCAATATAGGGAATCGGCCATAATTTTTGATCACAACATGTTAGAACCATGATTTTGGTATCTAAATCTATGTTTTTGGGTATGGGGAATCCAATAGAAGTATGATAATAAAAACCCACTCCAACAGACAGGGTTTTTATCATCGTCAGATGTCGATAACGACACCAAAATCCAAAATGGCCGCCATTCGGGACGAAAAATAACGAAAATTAGCCATAAATCTAAATTTGAATGTGGTAGAACCATGATTTTGGCATGTAAACATGGGTTTTGGGGTATTGGGAATCTAATGAAAGTATTTAGAAAGTCGCCAAATGTTGATCAGTAAAAAATGGCGGTATCTGGGTATAATATTTATCCAGTGATGTATATTGTCTCGCAAGTGGTGTTTTTCTTTTGCCAAATATGTGAATTACTCTTTTTTTTTCAGGCGCTTTATGATGGCTGGGCGTGTCTGTCTGTTTGCACCCTGCAGGGGCAAGGAGCCCTGGCGTACGTGTACCGCGACGGGTATTCACACCATCATCACGTGCAGCAAGGAGCGAGATGACGACATCCACCTCACTCTGCAGGCGACACTCGACTCAGACAGAAACGCGGCGCAGGTCGACTGTCACAAGAGCTGCTACTTAACATATACTTCGAAAACTATAATTGCGCGCATGAAATGTAAACGTGGTCAAGGCACTGAAAAATTGCCAAGTGAACCCCCAGTTCGTAGGCGTAGATCACAGTTACCTGAGTTCAAGTTCCAGAAACATTGCTTGATTTGTGGTAATGAGTGTTTTCCCAAAGACCCCAAACATTGTGATAGGTGAAAGCGGGTCATAAAGTGTCAGACAATAGATAGACCTGGCCAACCAACGTTTATGGAGGTGCTCCTAGATCTATGTGACAGAAGAAATGATCAGTGGGGCAGAAATGTGGAACTTAGGATAAAAGGGGCTTCTTCAGACCTTCCTGCAACAGACGCCCAGTATCACAAGTGTTGCTACGATAATTTCAGGAAAATGACTACTAGTGAAAGTGTATATAGCGAGCCATGTATTGATGACTCTGCTCTCGGTGCGTATATTGATCATATGTACAAAAACCGCTCTCAGACGCTTACAACCATTGAACTGTATGACATGTACTGTAGCTTCGACGGCATACTCACAAAAAAGCAGATGCTAGGTAATCTAACGGGTTATTTCGGTAATGAAATTGTGGTGTTACACATGGAGGGTTGTGCACCTGTTATAGGTTTCCGAGATTGTGTTGGTCAATCAATTAAGCTTGTAAGGCGTGATGATGTAGATGAGGAGCGTGTGGATTCTGTTGTACGCAGGGTGAAGTCTGAGGCGAAGGCTATTTGTTATAATCGTGATTATGACCTTAGTGACTTCACGTTTGAGAAAACTGTTGCCAGTTGTAGTCCCACACTTCTAGCCCTAGTATCTAGGCTTGTCTCAAATGTGAAGTGAGCAAGGTAGCCGTGAATATCACACAGTGCATTCAGCAGCACATCATAGAGAAACCAAATCAAACAACCCTTGGCCTGGCTGTAAAGGTACATCATAAACTTGGCAGTTCCAATTTAGTCACATTACTCAATGAGCATGGCTTCATCACAACCTATGACGCTGTGGTGCGGTTTCGGAAATCAGCGGCCAAGTTTGTAAGCGAGAATAGCAGTAAGATTCATGAAACTATTGGCTTGACGAGGAGAGTAGGACCCATATTTGGGTGGTTTGACAACTATGATCTCCTTGTCTGTACATCAAATGGTCGCCGTGAGACTCACGCCATGGCACCTGAATTCCAACAACATTCTGCAGGCATCATTGAGACAGGCAGTGCAAAACCTGGGGTGATAAATATCACTATTCCTCATCTTAGTAAATCTGTAGTTGCCTCTCTTCAATTGGGCTGTTGTTCAGTTGTCATGGAAAAACTACACAGGACCGAAGAAGGTTAACCCTCCTGCTGTGGTATGTACGTCTGGTCCTCCATACAATGATGTATGTGCAAAGAATGCAAGTCTGGGGCGTGCATTGCGCTTGGATGTTCACTGGCTCAACTCCATCCTTCGTGAGGATTTTCCTGTCGAGTGGTCAGGTTATAATGTTGCAGTGGCAAGAAATAAAGGCTCTCCAAAATCTCCCACAGTCTATATGTTTGGGCCTCTGATTGATGCACCACCCTCACATCCAGACACTGTTCTCACAACGTTGTCGTACTTCGAGAAATCCTTCAATGATATCGGGATGCGAACGACAAATCTATCAGTGGATATGCAGCTGTATATTGTGGGGACACAGATCAAGTAGGCCCTCTACCCGAATCGCTTTACATCCGTCGTTCTCCTACCAGGCGGCATGCACACACTTATGTCCTTTCTCGGATGCATCGGTTACCTGATGGAAGGAAGTGGCCTAGATGTCCTTGTCGGCGCAGCATATGGGTGTCTGAGATCAATCATGAATGGCAAATCATGGGTTCGATCAATGCGTGCGTTTCGGATGGTGTCAGTGGCACTTCTGCATGACTTCTTCAACGATAGGGAGAAGTCATTGGAAGAAATCTCACTCTACGCGGAAAAAGCACGAGAACACCCGACTGGCAGATTATGAGTAGACTGTCTGCTAAGACCTATGCTCATCGCCCATCAGTTCCTCCGTGCTGAACGGGAAGGAGATTGGATTCTCCGCCAACATTGTCTGAAGCAGATGCTCGGCTACTTCTTCGCTGCCGGCCATTGACAATGTGCGAGGTACATCACCTGGCACCTGCTTGAGATGGACCACTGTCTGCCCGAAGATGCCAAGGCTGACCTTCTTGCTGGTGCTCACGTTTGCCGTCACAATGAGGGGTCATGGAACTCAGTCTCCAGCGATCAGTTCGGTGAGCAGACTTACATTAAGAAGGGCAAGTTATCTGGAGGGCTCAAAGGCATATCGTTATCGGCTGATCAGGTGGCCATCTGGGTTGAGTCCTACCACATCTGTACCCACATTACCCTGGCCATGGACTCAATGTACTCAGCTGAAGAATACGCAAAAATGGAGAGGAAACACAAAGAGGAAGGTCAAGGAAGGAAGACGCTTGACAAAGAAGACAGAAGGCGGATACAAGACGAGTTGGCAAAGTACTTCCATCCTCTCAAAAATGTTACCTCCAACCTTTACAACATCGTAAATGGTAAGGTTGCGAGCACTGAAGTCAATGCCAACAACGCTTTGAAGATTGGTGAAGAAATGGCTGCAGCTTTTCGTTCCTCATTGCCAGATGGCTTCCACTCACAACGCACTCGTAGAGTGAAGACCATGGAATCCATCAAGTGCGGTGTCAAGGTGGGCGACAAGTCCGTGTACGACATGGTTGCAATCTGCACACGTCTCCTGGTTGTCGGACAGCAGCGTCAACTACAGCTCCCCACGCATTCCAGCACGAGCTATGCAGTTCCACCATCCTTCATTGACGAGTATGGGTGTCTGCGGAAAGGGAAGAAGGCGGTGATGGTTGACAGGTTGAGCGTAGAGGAACATCACCCTGTGGATCCTGATGTGGTGATCGTCGATGCACAGCAGCTGCTGTATCATCTGGTCTGGCCTTGTGAGGGATCTGCCGCTGTCCTTGCCATAAGCATGAAGATCCGCCTCAGCTGCTACAGTTCTGAGGGTCTAGTGGTCTTCGACCGGTACGACGAGCAGTCAGTCAAAGACCATGAGCGGATGCGTCGTGCCAGCGAAGGTTCTGTTGAGTACAATGTCACCATATCAAACACGTTACCAAGTCGTGACAGCATCATGAAAAACAAGGTGAACAAGAAGGCCCTGGCCCAAGTACTGTGTACATTCAACCTTGGGGAAAATGTCACAATGGTGGGGAGAGATGAAGCCGTCTTCACTCATGACGAAGCAGATGTGACAATGGTCAGCTACCTGCTGCAAGCAGTTAAGAACGGGAAAACGACCATCCGAGTACTTAGTGATGACACCGATCTCTTTATCCTGCTCGTATACTGGTGTTGGAAGATGCAGCTGCAGGCCAGTGTGCAGTTGGAGCGGTGGGATGGACGCGTTCTGGATATCAATGCCACTGCAAAGAGACTCGGACCAAAGTGCCTTCAGATGTTAGGCATGCAGTCACTGTCTGGATGTGATACCGTGTCCTATCCATTCGGCCGTGGAAAGGTTAGCGCCCTGAAGATCCTGATGTCAAGAGACATCCCTAGCCTGTACACTGTTCTTGGAGAGGAGGGTGCCGCTACTGAAGACTTGATGATGATGGGGCAGGCATTCTTCATTGCACTCTATGGCGTAGCTGAAGGCACATGCATGAATGAAGCCAGGTATGAAATCTATTCGAGGAAATCAAAGAGTAAACCTCCATTAATAAAGTCGCTTCCTCCAACAGACACCAACCTCTTGTATCATGTGCTGCGTGCCCATCTCCAGGTAATGCTGTGGAAGGCGGCGGATCAGCAAAGCCCACCAGCTGTTGATATTACCAAGTATGAGTGGGAGATTGTGGACGGAGTTCCGTCACCGTGTACAGCATCAGGACCTATTGCTCTGCCAGATCTCATGGACGTGATCAGCTGCCGATGCAAAGCTGAGGGAAAAGCATGCAGTACCCATGGATGCAGCTGTCGGTCGGCTGGATTATCCTGCACATATTATTGTCTCTGTGTTGGCGGAATTCATTGCTGCAATCCTTTGACAAAGCAAGTTAGAGACGATGGGGGTGAAGATTGGGAAGAAGATGAAGGTGGCGAACAGGTGTTGGATGAGAAAAATGATGAGGTTGACGAATGGGGAGAAGAAGTCAATTTCCCCAGCTATGATGTATGTTGTCATGGCTGATCCTGTAATTTTTTACTTTATTGCAATTTGTCATGTATTTCTAATCTCCTAATAAATCTGGTCATGTGATCAACATTTGACGATTTTCTAAATACTTTCATTAGATTCCCAATACCCCCAAATCCATGTTTACATGCCAAAATCATGGTTCTACCACATTCAAATTTAGATTTATGGCTAATTTTCGTTATTTTTCGTCCCGAATGGCGGCCATTTTGGATTTTGGTGTCATTGTTATTGTTGTTTATCCGATCAACCCACCCTGCTCGAGCAAGCCGGCGGCACGCAGGTAACCGATCGCCCTCTCCGGAGTGGACCAGAGGTTCAGCACACTAGTGATGTTGTGTTGTGTTCGTTGTTGTGCTAGAGCGGTACAGTCTGTCATAATGTGTTCAATTGTTTGTGGTGCGTCCTGGCACAGGTGGCAGGTGTCGTCTGTGGAGTTGTCTAGTCTGTGTTTATATGTTCGTAAGTTGGTGTGATGTCCACATGGAATCGTACTAAGTTAAGTCGATCTGATCTGCTCAGGCTGATCTCTGACCTGTTAATGGATGGCCGCTTCGCACCTAGGACCGCATTCGGACCGAGTCGTGTCAGTGCTTTGTGGGTTAGGTGTGTGTGTATGTGTTTTCTGTACTGTGTGATGTCTGTGGGGCGTGGTATGGAATGGAGTATTTGATTATAATGTCTCTCTGGTGTTACCTTAATGGTGCGAGGTGTCGGTGCATGATTGTACATGTAGTGGCAAGGGTATTGTGGGTTAGTTGTCGCTGCTGCCATGAATTGTGTTTCCTCATGTCTAAATGTTCCCTAACTTTCAGTATTTTTGTTCCTGTGTGCAGGTGTTCTATTGGTGTTGTTTGAGTACATCCTGTAATGATACGAAGTGCGTTGTTTTGTATTGTCTGTAAGGTGTTTATGTGTGTATTTGAGATAATGGGTGCCCAGCATGGCCTAGCATAGTCCATAACTGAGCGAATATATTGTTTGTATATGAGTGATGTTTCCTGCTGGTGTCCAAAGTTTGTGCCTGTTAGTACCCTAAGCGTGTTAAGTTTTGGCGGACATTTGTTTTTAATGTCCTGAATGTGGTTTGCAAAAGATAATGATGTGTTGTATGTGACCCCAAGTATTTTGGTCCTGTGAGTGTGTGGAATGTTTTTGTTGTTTAGTGTAAGCTATGGAGTTATCTGGTGTTCTTTTGTATTGCTTGTAAGCAAGGTGATGGTTGATTTTGTGGGTGCTACTTTGAGTCTAGTGTGTGTGAGCCAGTTTTATATACTGTTTATGTATGTTTGTAGGTTATTTGTAGCGGTGTCGATGTTGTTGTGAGTGGATGTTAGAGTGACGTCATCTGCATATGATGATAAGGTAAGCTTGTTATCTATGGGTGTTGGAATGTCATGCATGTACAAGTTGAACAGTGTTGGTGAGAGAACAGAGCCTTGAGGGACCCCGTTCCGAAAAAGCTTGTGTTTGGATGACATGCCATTAAATGTGACATGTGAGTATCTTCCTGAAAGATAGTTGCTCAGCCATCTTTTAGTGTTATTGTGCATGTTTGTGTTGAGTATTTTGTTTATGAGAGGGAAGCGTGGGATAGCATCAAATGCTTTACTAATGTCTATTGTTGCTAATAGTGTACGTTGAGCTGGTTCATCTGGAGTTGATGCCATCCATGATGTGCTGCGTGAGGTTAGTGAGTAATATCGTGGTTGAGTGGTGAGGTCTGAATCCATGTTGAGTAGGCGATAGTGGTATGTGTGGGTTGGTGATTTGTAAGATTAGTCTTTCTGTTACTTTGGAAGGTGTGCATAGTAAAGTAATGGGTCTATAGGAAGCTTTTCTGTTGGATTTTTGTTTGGTTTGAATAGTGTAATAATTTTACCTTGTTTCCATATGTCAGGAATAATAGAGTGTTGGTATGAATATGTGCTGATATTTGTGAGAGCTAGTATTCCCTGTGCCCAAGTGTTTAAGGTGTATGTTAGATGTGTTGTCTGGTCCAGTAGCCTTCGAATTCTTAATGTTTTTGATGATCTTGGTGGTCTGGTCTGTACTGAAGGGTGTAATGGTCGTGTCGAGTCTGTAGGTTGTCTTGTGTCTGGCTGTTTGTCTGTGTGCGTGTTTCTGGTTGTTGTCTCTGTTTAAGTGACTTATCTTTGCGTAGTGATTAACTAGAATGTTAGCTTGTTGTGTATGTGTTGGGATATTATTTTGGCTGCGACAGATAGCCGCGTGTGAGGTGTGAATGCCGCTGTTAGAGTGGGTAATGCTGTTTATAGTCTTGTATAGCCTGGATGTATCTGTGGAGTGGTTTAGTGTTGTTATGAATTCCCTAAATGTTTCTGTTTGTTTTTCTTTGAGTTTGTTGTTTATTTCTGTGTTGAGCTGTTGTATCTGCTGTTTTATGGTTTCTGTGTGTGGTGTTTGTGTGTTATGTTTGAGGTTGTTACGTTGCCTTATGAGGTGAGCTATTTCTCTAGTGTAATTTGGGTTGTATTTCCTAATTTTGCCCTCGGGTATGTATTTGTTTGCAAATGTCGTTATTGACATCTGACGATTTTGCAAATACTTCTTTGGATTCCTCATACCCATAAACATAGATTTAGATACCAAAATCATGGTTCTAACATGTTGAGATCAAAAGTTATGGCCGATTCCCTATATTGGCCGGTCGTCAGGGCAGCCATTTTGGATTTAGGCGTTTGCTATGGTTTGCCCAAGGATGTCACATTGTCATCCCGCGGATCCGAGTTTAGAAAGCCCTAAGCATCATGATTCAGCAAAAAACTTTATACGACTAACAATTTCTAGGTTCACTGAAAGGTACATAGGGATAGCAAACCGATTATTATCTATCGTCCGTTTTCTAATCGAGCAGAATTTATGTTACAACCTGATAATAATAATGAGGAGGGTCAGAAACTGAACTATTGGTAAATCTTACTTTAAGGCCGCACAACAACCTGCTCATCATTCATAAGATGGTGGACCGAAGGGGGAGGAGTTATCCCCCACGGATTAGTCTGCTACGAATTTTTTTAAGAAAGTTAACATTTCATCGACTTTTCTGTCCTCCAACTCTATTCAATTTTTAGCTTTTCCCCACGCTCTTATGACGTTACAAAACACGCGCTTGATTTAAATTGTGTATAAATTTGTTTTATTCGTGATCACTGGAAATTATTTTCCACACGGTTATCTGAAAGCAAACATTCATTATGGCAAGTAACATTTAAAATAACAACTAAATATCTTCACGATCCACACCTTTGACCATTGAATAATTGACCCCTTTCAGGAAGGCAAGCGACGTTGATGTGTTCGCTGAGGGAAACAGGCGTCTGGAGACGCAACAATGCAACATCGTTGAATAGGTTCGTTGGGTTGAATTGGGGATGGTAAATGACCTGAGATACGATCAGTTTCTGATGAGGAAATTCTGGTACTTCATTCGCATTCGCTAAGTCGTAGTCTCCCACTCTCACTTTAAGGAAACTAGCTCTGAAAGTGGAAATAAAATGAAGGACATAATTTTTTCGCATGTTTCTTTATAGTTGGAGCAGACAAATTATTTTAAATAATTATCAAATAATCAGGCAACGCTTGTAAAAAATTTCATACTCCTCTGTGAAATCGGATAAGCCTATAAATTTACAAAATGACCACAGCCATCAAAATTTTTAGCTTCACATCCAAAGCCAGTGAAATCCAATTTGTGAAGCTGCTCTCAAAATCTAAGTGGTTCGTGAGCTTAATGTAATGTTTCACGGGCTAAAAATTTATGTTCAAAATCGTTTGTATAAAGTTACAATGCGAGAGTGAACTGACAAGATATTGGCAGGTTTTGATTACTTAGAGCAGAATTAAAAGGCAGAGTGGTCACCCACCCTATATAACTACAAGATAAACAGAGACAACAACCAGAAACATGCAGACAGACAAACAGCCAGACACAAGAAAACCTACAGACTCGACACGACCATTACACCCTTCAATACAGACCAGACCACCAAGATCATCAAAACATTAAGAATTCGAAGGCTACTGGACCAGACAACATATCTAACATACACCTTAAATACTTGGGCCCACACTAGCTCACAAATATCAGCACATATTCATACCAACACTCTATTATTCCTGACATATGGAAACAAGGTAAAATTATTACACTACTCAAACCAAACAAAAATCCAACAGAACAAGCTTCCTATAGACCCATTACTTTACTATGCACACCTTCCAAAGTAACAGAAAGACTAATCTTGCAAATCACCAACCCACACATACCACTATCGCCTACTCAACATGGATTCAGACCTCACCACTCAACCACGACATTACTCACTAATCTCACGCAGCACATCATGGATGGCATCAATTCCAGATGAACCAGCTCAACGTACACTATTAGCAACAATAGACATTAGTAAAGCATTTGATGCTATCCCATCTTCCCTCAAACAAAATACTCAACACAAACATGCACAACAACACCAAAAGGTGGCTGAGCAACTATCTTTCAGGAAGATACTCACATGTCACATTTAATGGCAAGTCATCCAAAAACAAGCTTTTTCCGAACGGGGTCCTTCAAGGCTCTGTTCTCTCACCAACACTTCAACTTATACATGCATGACATTCCAACACCCATAGATAACAAGCTTACCTTATCATCATATGCAGATGACATCACTCTAACATCCACCCACAACAACATCGACACCGCTACAAATAACCTACAAACATACATAAACAGTATACAAGACTGGCTCACACACAATAGACTCAAAGTAGCACCACAAAATCACTCATCACCTCGCTTACAAGCAACACAAAAGAACACCAGATAAATCTACAGCTTACACTAAACAACACCAACATTCCACACACTCACAAGACCAAAATACTTGGGGTCACATACAACACATCATTATCTTTTGCAAACCACATTCAGGACATTAAAAACAAATGTACTTGAAGACTTAACACGCTTAGGGTACTAACAGGCACAAACTTTGGACGCCAGCAGGAAACAACATCACTCATATACAAACAATATATTCGCTCAGTTATGGACTATGCTAGCCCATGCTGGGCACCCATTATCTCAAACACACACATAAACACCTTACAGACAATACAAAACAACGCACTTCGTATCATTACAGGATGCACTCAAACAACACCAATAGAACACCTGCACACAGAAACAAAAATACTGAAAGTTAGGGAAAATTTAGACATGAGGGGAACACAATTCATGGCAGCAGCAACAACTAACCTACAGCACCCTTGCCACTACATGTACAATCATGCGCCAACACCTCGCACCATTAAGGTAACACCAGAGAGACATTATACCAAATACTCCATTCCATACCACGCCCCACAGACATCACACAGTACAGAAAACACACACACACACACACCTAACACAAAGCACTAACACGATTCGGTCCGAATGCGGTCCTAGGTGCGAAGCCGCCACCCAGTGACAGGTCAGAAACCAGTCTGAGCAGATTGGATCGAGTTAACTTATCACGATCCCGATGTGAACATCACACCAACTTACAGACATATAAACACAGACTAGACAACTCCACAGACGACACCTGTCACCTGTGCCAGGACACACCACAAACAAATGAACACATTATGACAGACTGTACTGCTCTAGCACAACAACGAACACAACACAACATCACTAGTGCGCTGAACATCTGGTCCAATCTGGAGAGGGCGATCGGTTACCTGCTTGCCGCCGGCTTGCTCGATCAGGGTGGGCTGATCGGCTAACCAACGACAACAACAAGATAATGAAACAATACTGATCGCATTGCATTAAAATCAAGTTAATAAATAACATTTTTTTTAAATAATATCTTCTTTCCCCAAAATTATATTGAAATTGACAAAGTAACATTAAATATTATATCTCCAATTAAGCAGGTCTAAAATACACATGTAAATAAAGTGTGCAAGAAACTGAAAGCAACCATACATTCATTAAAAAAAGAAAAAAAGAAGAAGAATTGCAGCCGATTGAGAAATTAATCTTTTATTCTGCTTCCACATTTACATCTTTAACACTCAGTGGTGAAAATAACTTCATAAAGTTAAGGGATTTAAAACTGTGATTTTCATATACTTACGGATCTGTTACCTTGTGGGCAGCCGTTAGAACCCAGGACCTATCAATGAGGACTCCTCCTGAAATAAATTGGTCGTTGTCTCCTATAATAGCAACCATCCAAGGGTACTCTCCAAAATCTGCCTGTTAAATAATGTTCATATCATTTTTGTTCGATTTAACATATACAGTATTTCACTTCTTCTTTACCAATATGTAAATATGTTCATATAACTTACATAAATATCTATTAACACGAATATTCTGATCCCTCGTTGGGAATGGTGAAATTTATATAATATTTCTCGACTTGTCTCATATTATAATCATGTTTCAAATTCATGTTCATCTCGATCACTTTCCTTTTTGTACACTACTGTAGATTAACTCTCTACCACGAACGAGTTCCTCTTATACATCAATAATAAATATACGTATATTGTATGTATACCCAAAAGTTGCATTCACATTCATTATTATACAGTATGTTTGAAAAAAACCTTACTGAAAATACCTATACCTCTTCATTCGTTACAATATAAGTGTGCACATACAGTCTCTTCTTTCATGTACAGTTTTGGAAAAAAAAGTTCGCCTACATAAAATTTAAAAAAAAAAAAAAAAAATACTAATTCGTAAATAATGGGTTTTGTTTTTTAAATTTTATTTATTCTCACCAAAAAGAAAATATCCAAAGCAAAACAGAATGTTACCAATTTGTAATTTTTCCTGCTTTTATGAAATTTTGTTTTCGCGATTCCCTAATTCACCATACTTTATCAGCACATTCTACACCTTTTGCATAACTAATTTATGTATTTTCAGAATACACTCGGGTCTGACGTACTTCTCTCGACGTGACATTTAATCGACAAATTATTATGGGTTAGATTAAGTTAAATTGGGCTTAATTAGCATAGGTTAGGTTAAGTTTTAGTGTTGATAGAATGTCCGTCGACGAAATGGGTGTAGGTGTGGGTGTAACCTCACCAGTTATGCTCCGTAAAACTTAATAATTTCTTTTGTGACCTTACTATATGGATGCTCAAGTTTTCAAATTTTTCCTACAACTCGTCGACAAGTAAATTATCATCAGTCTTGCTAGTGAATCAGTGCATTGGCCATTTTTTTTATATATGAACTTTTACGTATGTGCGCCTTTCCGCACAGTTTTTTGGATCACCTGAAGATCAGGGCCCCCAGCCTTCTTTAGTTAGCTTTATAAGGCTAACTAAAGAAAATATCACGACCTAACCTAACCAATCGTCAAGGGCATACAGTTGACCTAACGATTGGTTAGGTTAGGTCGTGATATTTTCGTTAGTTAGCCTTATAAGGCTAACTAAAGAAGTCTGGGGGTCCTGATCTTCAGGTGATCCGTTTTTTTCCTTCGCTTCACATTTTGCCTTACCCTTTCATTCCCGCTCTATGTTCACGGCTTGTCATTTACATTTCTTCGGTACCTCAAATAGATCGCATTTGTTCTATACAGCGTGTATTTAAATAGTAATAACTGTTTACTAAAGCGATATATATTTGACAAAATTAAGTGCATTTGATTCACTAATGTTAAATTTTATTTTCCTGCATAAAATTTAAACAATGGCGGAAATGAGATAGATTTAAATTTAAACAATATTGTCCAACATCTGTTTTTACTATATATTTTTCGCCTGCCTGGCGTAGACTTTAGTTGTAATGGCGTCCGTTCAAAACGATGAAGGTGTTAACGAATGTAGATTAATCATTACAGCCCAAAAACGATTTACACGTGAATTAAACAAACCAGCACCACACATAAATCTAATGTGTACTGCTCACTGCGGAAGTGTCAAAAAAGGAAATCCCCGTTAGACCAAGATGTCCCCCAGAAATAGTCAATGCTGTTCGCGAAGCATTCCTGAGGAGCCCTAAGAAGTCAATAAGGACATCAGCAACTGACTTAAACGTTCTATACCCTTCGGTGCATAAAATTCAAAAAGTTTTAATTAAAATTCAGGTCGTATAAGATACAAGTTGTTCTCCAACTACACGAGGAAGATTACGCTACAAGACTAAACACTTGCCAAGAATTTACCAAAAAGATTAAAACTTTTGATCGTTTTCTTTCAAATCTCATATTTAGCGACGGGACTAGTTTCGGAGCTATTGAAGAATAGGGACCCCAGCCTTCTTTAGTTAGGTTTATAAGGCTAACTAACGAAAATATCACGACCTAACCTAACCAATCGTTAGGTCAACTGTACGCCCTTGACGATTGGTTAGGTTAGGTCGTGATATTTTCGTTAGTTAGCCTTATAAAGCTAACTAAAGACGGCTGGGGGCCTTAATCTTCAGGTGATCCCAAGTTTCTATACCTCTAGTAGATTAAACCACCCTAACTGCAGGATCTATGGCAAACAAAATCCACACAAAACATATGAACATGAGAAAGATTTCACCAAAAGTGAACATTTGGTGTGCTTTGTCACCAAACATTCCTTGAACGGTGGATTGGCCGAGAAGGATCTACAAGATATCCAGCTCGTTCTCCAGGCCTATCTCCTTTAAATTTTTATCTTTAGGGATATGTAAGGACAACCTTGTATCACAACAAACCAAGGGATATTAATCACCTAAAATGTGTAGTAGAGATGTCATAGCATCGGTTTCTGTAACTATTTTGGTCAGTTTTCACTGAATTGGAGCGTAGATTTCGTTTAGTTATTGAAAATAATAGAAGGCAAGCGAGATTTACTAAATACAGTATGAGATATAAAACTTGAAACAATACTGAATCAAAAAAATAAATGCCCTTTAAATTTTCTGAATGTATCATTTCAGTAAATAGTTGTTACAATTTCAGTTTTGCACCATTCATTTAAATACACCCTATATTTACCATTATTCAACCTTTTCTTTCATTCTGTTTTATTTTCTCCATAGTTTATACAGTAATACATGCAAAACATGAAGCTACTCGGGTCAATCGAGGTTATCCAAGTCAGGTAAAAGATCTAAAGCTATATTTTATTATAAATTTTTTAAAATATCAATTTCACAACTAAACGTCACAGAAAATCATCGTATGCTAAATTATACCCACATTAATTGAATAATGGGTATAATCGCCAATTAAAATGGCAAAGGCTATGTCTCACTTCATCAGTGTTAGCTCTACCCGGGATAAGACTTCTTCTTGCTCCGCATCCTATGATCGGGGTAGGAATTGGTGGCACTGTTATTGGTCCCTCGTCAATAGGCGATCCGAAACAGCATACCCTCTGTCCTTGGGGACACTTGCTGTCTGGGTTCTTTGAAGAAAAGGGGAGGGAAAAAACTTTAAAACTCTTTGTTTACCACTTGTGGGTTATTTCACAACATGGATTTATTCTGTCTAGTTTAGTGATTTAATAAGTAATCTAAGTAAATATGAATATACTCGTATTAACACTAATAAAATATAGGAACTCAAGATTAAATGTCCTAAATGCATAGGTTCAATATTCTGCGGTTCTCATAAATGAACAAGAAAGCAAATTGTTAAAACAGCTAATTTTTACAAAATATTTAATTGTTTGAATTCTGAGAAACAGGTTAACCTTTGGTTTTGCTTCCGCCCGAATTGTTTATTCTGACGAAGGTCAAGCTTGTCGCTCCACCTTAGACCTACAGTTTAACGTGGAATCCGAACCACGCCCCACCAGCAACCCAGCGTCTTAACCACTAGGCCACCCAGGGTACCCATTTATCTACCAACCATTTTTTTTTATTGTGGAAGGATGAATAGCTAGGTTTTGCTATGCACCACCTGCCCTCGCCGATAGATTCGTAGTCACTGACGATAACCAGAGCCTCCGAGAGCTGCCCCGGGCCCCAGGGAAGGATTGGTATATGGGCCCCCCCCTGTTTACTCAGTATTTTATTATGAATGTTTTTTGTGTACATAACAAGCAAACTGATTATATGTCCAAGTCACTATTCAAAACATACAGTATGAATAAACAACTCAGAGGAAAATGACCATTTTATTTTTCGAATCAGTTATATTAATTCTATCACCATACAATTTACAAATACAGTACCAGTCCATGCAGACAAGACAATTGTTTACTGCAAGATTTTCATAATCAGAAGCGTACTTTCTTTGCCTTCTCTCTAGCAAAGTGGTAAATGATTCTGATGAAATTTAAAGTACGGGCTAACTGGCTTTCAATTACAATGGTTCCCAGATCTGTCAGTCGGTCTTGGGCATTGGTGGACCGCGGATAATATTTTATCTGTTTCAGTTTGACTATGATAATCTCTATAAAATGTATGTTCATTAATTATATTTCCTCTCTGTTATTTAATCAATTGCTTTATTAATATTTTTAGATTTTATCCCCCCTCTTTCCGGGCCCCCTAGAGGTCCGGGCCCCGGGGATTTATCCCGGCTTCCCCGCCCTCTCGATGGCCCTGACGATAACCACTAAACCACCGAGGTGCATACGTTATAACGAAATGTGTATATAAATGTGTGTGTATAACCTTTTCATTGTTATTATTATTATTATTATTATTATTATTATTATTTTAGGAAGTCGATATCAGCCTATGTCTTCATAAAGGATTTACATTTAATTTCCAATATTCTGAATAGTTTTTTATTTTCAGTACTGAGTTTCTTAATAGTAACTCTAGATAAGAATTTGCAGTATGCTAAGAATACTGTGTTAATTTTTCTTCTGCTGACGCGTTTCGTTCATATATTTTGAACATCTTCAGAGCTTTATATATAATTTTAAAGTAAAATGGGTTATATATATATATATTTCTTGATTGTAAGTTTGATACAATTTTAAATTAATTTAATAATATTCGAAAGTTCATTAAATTTTATATTAATTTTCGGTTTTTTCATTTTAATGTAAAAGGCTTCTGCAATTTTAGTTTTTGTACGTTATGTGATGAGTATACGATTTGAAAGTTTTGCGAGATATTTTTTAAATTTAGCATTTTATGATCTACTCTGTAATGTTCGTTAATTTTACTTGGACGATATTTATGTTGGTATGCTCTCTCTTTAATGTGGTTTGTGGTGTAACAAATGTAAGTCGACGTACAGTCAACTACAGGACACGTAAATTGGTACACCACATGATGTTGCTTATCAGGGTTTTTGTTACGTGTCGAAAAATGACTTGATAACTTTTTGTTTTTATAGTATATGTTAACATTGATAGTTTTTCTTTATCCATTGGTTTTATGTGCCTCTTTAATATATTGTTTAGACATTTTTCTTCATGTTTTAGTCTTGTTGGGTTTCTTGTTTCGAAGTAAAATTTTATACCTGTATTTTTATTTTTATTTTCATCATCTTCTTATTTTTGTTATATAAATTTGTTAGAGTTCGGTTTATGATTTTATCGATTAAAAATAGCGGAAAATCACTATTTATTAGATTTTGCTTTATTCTCTCAATTTTGATAAAATAATTACCAACTTGAGCATATATTGAAAGCTCTGTGCACGAGTGTTTTAATTATTGATAGTTTATATTTTCTGGTGAGTATGAATTATAATTTAAATACGTTCCTTTGTCTGTTGGTTTAACACGTACACCAGTCGTTAAACATCCATTTTGACCAATGAATATATTAATGTCGAGAAAAGTGAGTGTATTATTCAAGGCAGGTTCAAATGAGTTTTAATTTACTTAGTTCATGAAGTCTTCGAATAAATAAAGGAATGTGGTTATTGTTTTTAAATAGTGTCAAGGTATCATCGACATATCTGATATACAGTTTTGGGTTGTAGAAGTTGTTTTCTTTCATTATTTTATTTTCTAAGTTTGACATATAAAAGTCTGCGAAGGTAGGTCCTAATGGTGTGCCCATAGCAACACCATCTATCTGTATGTAGGTTTCATCACAGAATCTAAACGGAGTTTTTGTACAACACAAAATAAGTAATTGTTTCATATCTTCTTTTTTAAAATTGGTGCAATTAAATTTTGATTATTGTAAACATTGTCCAAAATTATTTCTATGTTTTCCATGACTGGCACATTTGTAAAAAGTGATTCCACGTCAGGAGAAACAAGTTGGTTCAGCGTTGGCTATTTTTAAGTTAGATAATTTAGCTAGTGTTTCGGTTGTAGAATTTACAATAAAATTTTTGTTAAGATACGCTCTTATTATCTTATTTAAAAACTGAGCGATATCATGTGTGACAATTCCGCTCATTGAGATGACAGGGCGTAATGGTAGATTAGTACAGTTTTTATGAATCTTGGGTAGTCCATAAAGATGACCGTCATTATAACTTCCTGATCGTTTCAGTAATTTGGAGATGTTTACGTCATTTATTGAATTAGCAATTTTTTTTATTTAATTTTTTTTTTTAAAAGTGTTGTGTTAATATTACATTTCGAAAATTTACTATTATTGCTGACAATATCTCTTAATTTATTATTATATTCATTCTTGTTCAATATAACAGTACTATTACCTTTATCGGATTTTTTATTATGAACTCATCATTGTTTCTAAGAGATGATATCGCGTCATATTCATTTTTTGTTAATTTTCCATGATTATTATTTTCAATAAATGAGATTGAAAAGGTTTTTAATTTCGTTTTAAGTTCATCATCATTAATCACATCTATTTTACCATTATGTTCATTGTATTTAATTTTTTCATAAAGTCTTTCGGTTTCAATTTGTTTTTCTATCTTTTTAGATGGTTTCCTAAGGCCAAAATTTAATCCTTTGTCAAGTATACTAGAGTCGTGTTCATTAGGTTCATAATTTGATAAATTAGTCACTATTGATTCTTTGTTTTTCTGCATAATTGTTCCCCCATAAAGTTTGCGTAATTTATTTAAGTGTTTAAACTCAATGTCATCTTTGAATTCTCTGAAAATAAAAAACTATTCAGAATATTGGAAATTAAATGTAAATCCTTTATGAAGACATAGGTTGATATCGACTTTCTAAAATTTTGCCTCAATAATCAGCTGTTTCCTAATTTTCTAAACATAAGACTTTACGACAAAACAGCTCACAAAGAAAAGTCTACAGAAAATTTCAAAACGTAACTTCTCAAACGAAATTGTGAAACAGAAAGATAAATTAATCGACCTTAAAAAAGAATCCATAAAAATGTTTTACTTTTCAGAAAAGAAACCGGAAATCTACACTTCTATTCTCCTATCTTATTCTTAAATAGAAGCTTAAGAGAATTCAAAGATGACATTGAGTTTAAACGCTTAAATAAATTACACAAACCATATGGGGGAACAATTATGCAGAAAAACAAAGAATCAATAGTGACTAATTTATCAAATTATGAACCTAATGAACACGACTCTAGTATACTTGACAAAGGATTAAATTTTGGCCTTAGGAAACCATCTAAAAAGATAGAAAAACAAATTGAAACCGAAAGACTTTATGAAAAAATTAAATACAATGAACATAATGGTAAAATAGATGTGATTAATGATGATGAACTTAAAACGAAATTAAAAACCTTTTCAATCTCATTTATTGAAAATAATAATCATGGAAAATTAACAAAAAATGAATATGACGCGATATCATCTCTTAGAAACAATGATGAGTTCATAATAAAAAATCCGATAAAGGTAATAGTACTGTTATATTGAACAAGAATGAATATAATAATAAATTAAGAGATATTGTCAGCAATAATAGTAAATTTTCGAAATGTAATATTAACACAACACTTTTAAAACAAAAAATAAAATAAATAAAATTGCTAATTCAATAAATGACGTAAACATCTCCAAATTACTGAAACGATCAGGAAGTTATAATGACGATCATCTTTATGGACTACCCAAGATTCATAAAAACTGTACTAATCTACCATTACGCCCTGTCATCTCAATGAGCGGAATTGTCACACATGATATCGCTCAGTTTTTAAATAAGATAATAAGAGCGTATCTTAACAAAAATTTTATTGTAAATTCTACAACCGAAACACTAGCTAAATTATCTAACTTAAAAATAGCCAACGCTGAACCAACTTGTTTCTCTGACGTGGAATCACTTTTTACAAATGTGCCAGTCATGGAAAACATAGAAATAATTTTGGATAATGTTTACAATAATCAAAATTTAATTGCACCAATTTAAAAAAAAGAAGATATGAAACAATTACTTATTTTGTGTTGTACAAACACTCCGTTTAGATTCTGTGATGAAACCTACATACAGATAGATGGTGTTGCTATGGGCACACCATTAGGACCTACCTTCGCAGACTTTTATATGTCAAACTTAGAAAATAAAATAATGAAAGAAAACAACTTCTACAACCCAAAACTGTATATCAGATATGTCGATGATACCTTGACACTATTTAAAAACAATAACCACATTCCTTTATTTATTCGAAGACTTCATGAACTAAGTAAATTAAAATTCACATTTGAACCTTCCTTGAATAATACACTCACTTTTCTCGACATTAATATATTCATTGGTCAAAATGGATGTTTAACGACTGGTGTACGTGTTAAACCAACAGACAAAGGAACGTATTTAAATTATAATTCATACTCGCCAGAAAAATATAAACTATCAATAATTAAAACACTCGTGCACAGAGCTTTCAATATATGCTCAAGTTGGTAACTATTTAATCAAGAAATTGAGAGAATAAAGCAAAATCTAATAAATAGTGATTTTCCGCTATTTTTAATCGATAATATCATAAACCGAACTCTAACAAATTTATATAACAAAAATAAGGAAGATGATGAAAATAAAAATAAAAATACAGGTATAAAATTTTACTTCGAAACAAGAAACCCAACAAGACTAAAACATGAAGAAAAATGTCTAAACAATATATTAGAGGCACATAAAACCAATGGATAAAGAAAAACTATCAATGTTAACATATACTATAAAAACAAAAAGTTATCAAGTCATTTTTCGACACCTAATAAAAACCCTGATAAGCAACATCATGTGGTGTACCAATTTACATGGCCTGTAGTTGACTGTACGTCGACTTACATTGGTTACACCACAAACCACATTAAAGAGAGAGCATACCAACATAAATATCGTCGAAGTAAAATTAACGAACATTACAGAGTAGATCATAAAATATTAAAGTTAGAAAATATCTCACCTAACTTTCAAATCTTATACTCATCACATAACGTACAAAAACCAAAAATTGCCGAAGCCTTTTACATTAAAATGAAAAAACCGAAAATTAATATAAAATTTAATGAACTTTCGAATATTCTTAAATTCATTTGAAATTGTATCAAACTTACAATCAAGAAATATATATATAACCCATTTTACTTTAAAATTTTATATAAAGCTCTGAAGATGTTCAAAGTATATGAACAAAACGTGTCAGCAGAAGAAAAAATGAAGACAGTATTCTTAGCATACTGCAAATTCTTATCTAGAATTATTATTAAGAAACTCAGTACTAAAAAAAAAACTATTCAGAATATTGGAAATTAAATGTAAATCCTTTATTATTATTATTATTATTATTATTATTATTATTACTTTTCTTAATTAACATCTCACTGTCAGGAGAACTTACAAGGTTAACGATCCTCGTGTTAATGCCGCTAATTTTTAGTGAGCCTGCTGGAATTTGTCCACTTGGGTTACATATCTGATTAGCGGGTAGACAGAAACAGCCACGGGGTCCAGTTGGAGTTGGAGAGTTAACATTGCCAGAAGATCCACCTTCTGAATGAATAATTTCCTATTTATTAAATTTAATTAATGGCTGTGAACATACTGAAACTATTAATGACACTCTTAAGATGACGAAGTGACATGGTAACAAGATCAAAACTGAGTTTACATATTATTATTATTATTGCCCATGCTGTCAAACCAACCAAAAATTTTACTCAGAAAAAGAATATAAGTGACAAGTTTTACAATATTTTAAAAATATTTTTTCTGTACAATTTGGGTATTTGATGACATTAATATATTCACAGTGTTCTAATCTGAATATGCCGTTGGAAGTATGGAAGCTTTTTTAGGCAAAATTAATGGATTAGGTTTATTACATAAGAGACAGGAATGATTTTCAAAACTACACTAGTAATTAGCAGTGGTGGGCACCGTTAACCAAAAAGTTAACTTCGTTAACCACTAATCCGTTAACCAAAAAGTTAACTTCGTTAACCGTTAATCCGTTAAACATGTAACGGAAGTTACCGATAAACCGTTAACGTTAACTTTTATTATAAAAAAATGAAAAACACAATATATATATAATTTAATTTTCCCTCTTCTTCTCGTTCTCCATTTTGTCCATGAGATGCATGTTGCCCTTCATGAAAATTAGCATATCAAAGTTTTCATCAGACAGGGATGATCTCTTGGCCCTCAGGATGTCCTTGCCCATAGAGAACAAAGTGACATGAGAATTGAAATCTTACCTGATCAGTTTTATGGTTCTTGAAATGTATCAAGGAGACTACTAATAAGGTACTCACAGACATATTATAAATATACATGACTTACTTGACAACGATTATTTTTAAATATTCACTAGCACAAACATGTTGCGCAAGAGACAGACTGCAAATGAAACGAATGTAGTTATTTGTTGTAATTGTTACATATATATTGAAAGTGCCTTAAAATGCTCGTGATATTTCTTGAAAGAAGTTGAAACATTCAACTCAAATGGCAAATCTTTCCGCCTGATTTTACAGTCGACCATGTTTTGCTCAAACCAATGCCATAAATAACTACCATATTTGGTAAGACACAAATTGTGGCGACGGAAACAAATATATCGCCTGATTTTGCACTGCGGAAATGGAAATTCGTTCATCACTATTAACAGTGGCGGATTAATTGCGCACCTGCTCAGCACTGAAAATAATAGAAACTTTTAAACGTTTATTTATGAATTTTTTGGGTTAACGGACTTGAGTTAACGGAAGTTAAATGTAACGGAAGTTAATTAGTCCGATTATGATTTTCAAAGTTAACTTAAAAGTTAAATCGTTAACGAAAAAGTTAACTTCGTTAATTAACGATTAACGGATTAACGGTTTATGCCCAGCTTTGGTAATTAGCAACATATTTGCTGTAATTCATTTTGGAAAAAGAAGATAGTTTAGCGCCAAAAGGGAGCACGGTGGATACTGTATCTAACATATCTTTTAATTAACATTCAGATACTTCTCCATTTTCCTTTATACCCATTTATAACTGAATTTATGAAAAATACATACCGATTATCCCTAGTTTAGGGTCCTGGTTTCCTCCCTGTCTTTGTCGTGCGCTAACTCCAAAATTTACTCGTCTATTATAACACGTGGTTACACCAATGAGGACGAGTAATACGCAAATTGAGAAAAACGATCTGCAAAAATGAAGGGTTGATGATGGATACTTATAGTGAGACATCCACTCAATATTGTTTCGTATTTAGTTTAACCCTATTCTTCCTTAAAATTATAATACTGTACATAGGACTGGGCCTAAGCTGTAAAGAGAAAAGGTAGTAACGTATTCATGGCCAAGTACCTAAATGGGCTGTTTTATAACTTTAAAAGTTCCAGGTAATAAGCGATCCTTATAACATTGACTCTATAGGTTCCCGTTTTGGTATATAGGGTCAAAAAGAGAGCCAGTAAGTTCCCAGTTAATGTCTATGCGGTCTCCAATTTGGAACTTAATTGTGAGAGGAACTCTTCCTTTACCTATTTTGACATTAATAGGGAACCAAACGATTTAAAATTGTTCTTCTTATACGGAATTTTTACAGTGAAAAATTCGCTAGTCAAGAGAAAAAGCAGTTTTTAAATATAATTTACACTATCAAATCAAATATACTAAAATTACAGGTTAATTCCTAGTTTGGGGACGTCCTCTTAATGCGCAAAGCATATGTATAAATATTATATCATTGGATAGACAATAGTTTATTTATGAACACTGTGAGGTGGAATTTTTATAATTTTGTGTATTTTATAAATAAAAAAATATATTTTACGATATATTTTTGACACCCATCGTGCTAAAATTACCTGCGTCCTCTTAATACGCAACGCATAAATGAACAATTATTCTTCGTGCTAAAATTTGTCACATTATTGACCTTGTAAGGGAAAGGTGTGTGTCCTTGTGTTTTAAAAATGAAATGAAATGAAAATGAAAATGAAAGGTTTATTGGCAGACTATAGTCCATATGACGAATATTATTAATACAATGACAGTTCATATACTAAGGATAGAAATATATACAACTGATTAGAAATAATGTCGAAGTTAAGTGGAGCTACAGACAGACGTTTTCATACCAAGAAGTCCATAGCTTAGAGGATAAATGGCAGGACTCATGGATAGCTTGGATGATCGGGTTGGTTGATTTTTTAATTCTTTGCATTAGACTGTATTGAGCACGTCTTGTTACCTCCGGGAAGCTCGGGACATTGCGGGTAGCAAACATTTGCGAAGCTGAGCATCTCGGGGGTAATTTATGTAAGAGTCTAAAAGACCTGTTATACAGCAAATTTAGAGTTCTGCCAGAACCTTTTTTTTAATTCACCCACAGTTGCTGTCCGTATACATTACTGCAGAAAGTACGAAAGAGTGTCTTTAGCTTCACTTGTACAGAATCGAAAGTTCTTTATGGTCATATTCGCTTTAGCACACGGGCTTCGAGATTGTTTTCTTATATCCGAGTCATCACTCAAGGAGCTGGTAATAGTTTGATCTAAATACTTAAACTCTTGTACTTCCTCAATTACTTCACCATTCATTTTAAACCTTATATCAGCTGGCTGATTACAGCTTTTAGGATGAAATTGCAAAACCTTAGTTTTTATAACATTAAAAAGAATATCATGTTTCTGCGAATACACTTCGCAGGCTTTTAGTAGCCGACCCAGACCTTTAACAGAGGGACTTATTAACACCATATAATCGGCATAAACTAAGTTATTTATCCTTGTATTATCTATACAACATCCCACTGTTGCCTCATTAAGTGAAGCAATTAATCCGTCAATATACACATTAAACAGCATAGGGGAGCAAGGAGCCTTGTCTCACCCCGCAAGAGGAGCCAAAACACTCGGATAGTACATTGTCCCACCTAACAGTGAAAGATTGGTGGGAATACCAAAATTTCAATAAATTTAATATGTACATGGGAATCTTCCTGTTTTCTAGTTTTGCAAATAAAATATTGTGAGTTTAAAATTCCTAGTTTAGATGCGTCTTTCAAAGTTTTATTGCACATACATAAAAGTTACACCATTGGATTGGAAATATTTTATTTATGAACGTTGTGAGGTGGAAAAAGAACCTAACCTAGCCTATTATTATTAATGCCTGGGTTAGATCGAATAATGCCCGAGTTAAGTTAGGTTCTTTTTCCACCTCACAACGTTTATAAATAAATTATTTCCAATCCAATGGTGTAACTTTTATGCAGGTGCAATAAAGATTTGAAGGACGCCTCGAAACTAGGAATTTACCAAATTAAAACCTAAACTTAAACAAATCACAAAGAGTGTCAGAAGTAATTTTAGATTGCATTTTACAAATAAAGGGTTCGGGGTTCCGGG
>JAJOZX010020047.1:0-38581 GCA_023014485.1 Bathynomus jamesi
TTTATTTGACTCAGAAATTCAGTATCTTAAGAGATTTTTTAACTATAATTTTTATTGTACTTTGACTATTGAGACTTTAATTTCTAAATTTTTAAATAACCTATATTCGCCCAAAATAATTCAGTCCACGGTTCCGAAACAAGGTTTATCTTAAGCTTCCCTTTTTAGACCAACTAACTTTTCAACTTAATAGAGATGTCCACTCTATTTTGGACAGACACTTCCCTCAATGCGACTTTATAATTATTAATTCTAATTCTAATTCTCTGCAATCCTTTTTTCGCCATAAAGATCACCTCCCCGTGCTTTTGAGATCCTTTGTTATTTATTTAAATACATGCGCGACCTGCCAAAGTCGTTATGTGGGGCAGACTGCCCTACAGTTAAAACAGGATTTCGAAGCATTTGGGTTTTTCTCATCGAACTTCTCGCCCTCTTTCCACTCCTGAATCCTCTGCTATTCGGCATCATTCAGAGACCCATGACCACCCGTGGCCCCAGGACTCCTTTGCGATTTTGTCGTCTGCTTCTAATTCGCTTGATCTTAAATTTTAGAATCCCTTTTTATCAAGAAATTAAATCCAGAATTAAACGACAGCCTTTCCTCGATAAAATTACATAGCCTACTTCGTAACCAACCAACACCTTTTTAACGCAACTAACGCACTAATTTAAGTTTTTTCTTTCCTTTCTCTCCACTTGTCATTTGTAACTTTTACCATCCAGGTCAGTCCTTTTTAAAAAATTTTTAAAATTTTTTAAACTTTTAAAATTTTTTAATTTTGAAATTTTGTTTTTTCTGTTTTATTTTTACTTTCTTTTATTTTGTCTTATAATCCAGGTAGTTTTTTTTTTTAAGTTTTTTTTTTAACTTTTTGTATTAGATTTTATTATTGTACAATATATTTATGACATTTGTATTTACTTTAGTTATATGATTGTTTTTTAGATGCTTCTATTTAGTCACTGAAGATGGCCCCTGAGTGGACCGAAACGTTTGGCCAATAAATGTTGAGAGTCGTATCTCTTGTTTTCATATTCCTATTGAGGATATATATATATATATATATAATATATTACAGGGAATCTGTGTAACTACGGATTCCATGAAATCTTTAAAATGTTCCGGGATTTCATGTGAAGTTAAGTTGTGATATTTTCGTTCGTTTCAGCGGAAATATCACGACTTAACCTAACCAGTTGTCAAGGGCGTACAGTTCACCAAACCGGGCATTCAATAATTTTCCCGTAGGTTCAACGAAAATATGACGACTTAACCTTACCCGAAATCCCTGAACACTTTAGGGATTCCATGAAATCCCTAGTTACACATTCTCTCTAACATTTTTTTTTCTTTCTCTAATTTACCGCCGATTCGTACCTATAGAAAGCGGTACATATCTCGGCGAGGCAGTGGGTGGGTGGTGTTACTGTGCTGGGGTGGTAGACTAGGGGAGTGAGTAAGGGTCAGTGGCTGGATAGTGGGTTAGATGCGATGGAGCAGGTGGGAGTGAGTAAGGAAGAAGAAAATCGCTTCCGTTGAAAAGTGGGGGCCTTCGGCGAGTATGGATCGTAGACGGTCGGGTATGGGATTTTCGGCCGAGAGAGGGAAACACCTACGACGAAGAGCGGACAACTTTGGGCATTCCACCAGGAGGCGTATGGCAGGTAGTGCAAAGCGGGGCTGGCGATTTCGCTATAAGGTGTCCGTGGGTGATGCGGGTGTGGCCTAGGCGGAGACGGGCGAGGATTACTTGTTTATGGCGGGACCGGTGGAATGAGGAGGCCCAGTATCCTATTTGTGGCTTGATCATGTGGAGTTTATTTTGTGTGGCCTGGTCCCATTCCCGCTGCCATATGGAGCGGAAGTGGGAGCGGAAAGTCGGGAAGAAGTTGGAGAAGGGGAGGGGTCGGGAGGAGGCCGGCAGTGAGCAGGCAGTCTTTACCGTGCGGTCCGCCGCCTCGTTACCCTGCATGCCGACATGAGCCTGGACCCAGCAGAAGGCGACTGTCTTGTGTTGGAGGGTCGTTAAAAAGTGGAAGGTTTGCTGGATGGTACAGACGAGCGGGTGAGGAGAGTTAAATATTTCTAGGGAGAGAAGTGCGCTTTGGAAATCTGAATAAATGACGAAAGAGCTGGCAGAGTGGGTGCGCACAATATCGAGGGCCTCCGTAATCGCGAAAAATTCCGCCGAAAAAACAGAGGCCTCGCGGGGCAGGCCGACGCCCCGAGAAAGCGGCTGGGACAGAATCACCGCTGAGGAGGCCACACCAGCTTCCGAGCGGGAACCATCTGTGTAAATGGCGACTGCGTCCGGGTGTTGGATTGCGTGTTCGCGGAAGAGTGACCTGTATATCATGGCGCTCGTAGTATTCTTCGGTAGGGCACACAGATCCTTGCAAAACTTGATAGGGGTGAGGAGCCAGGGGGGGGTAGATGCTGAATGAAATGGGGACAACTGAGGGGGCGGGCATGTTGAAAAGATCAAGGAAAGTGCGGACCACTTCAGTGAAGTGCCAGCTCCGTCCTGAGGTGGTAGTTCTGAAACCGCCGTGCCCAGAAGCGAAGAAGGTAGCCTCTGTGCACGGAGGTATGTCTTCATGAGGAGTAGACCCCGTCGGAGGGCGAGAGGGAGATGATCGCATTCCACATGGAGGCTGGAGGCTGGGGAGGAGCAGAAAGCACCGGTGGCGAGGCGGAGGCCTCTATTAAGTACCGGGTCCAGGATACGGAGGCGAGCGTTGGAGGCTGAACCGTAAACTGCACTACCATAGTCCAACTTCGACTGTACTATGGAAGTGTAAATGCGAAGAAGAGAGCGTCGATCTGCACCCCATGTGGTGTGGGAGAGGTGATCCAGGAGAGCGAGGGGTCGTCGAAGGGATCGCTTTAGGTGCTTGAGATGGGGAACCCAATTGAGCCGCCGGTCTAGGGTCATGCCCAGGAAACGAGTGGAGGGTACCACCTCAAGAGGACTGCCGTATAATGTGATAGAGGGTAGAGGAAGGGTTGTGGGTCTTCTACTGAAGAGCATACACTTGGACTTCGGGATGGAAAGGCGGAAACCCACCGACGTCGCCCACTTTTCCACCCGGTAGATGGCGAGCTGCATTTGTCGTTGAACGACGGACGGTTCTCGCCCTGCGAAGTAGATCGCAAGGTCATCCGCGTAAATGGAAGAGCGGATGGAGGGTGGAAGGCATTGTGAGACCGTGTTCATTACGACGGAGAAGCAGAGAACACTGAGGATGCTTCCCTGTGGGACCCCGTCTTCCTGCACGAAGGTGTCAGAGAGGACTGAGCCCACCCGGACTTTAAAGGTCGGGAGGAAAGGAAGCCCCTGATGAAGGTCGGCATGGCTCCGACAAAGCCCAGATGTCGGAGCTGACCGAGGATCATTGCTCGACGGGTGGTGTCATAGGCCTTCTGGATGTCAAAAAAAATTGACAGTACGAACTGTCCATTATCGAAGGCATCCTGTATGTCCCGGCTGAGAAGCAGGAGGGGATCAGTGGTGGAGCGGAATTGTCTGAAGCCGGACTGGGTAGCCGGGAAGGAATTGCTATTTTCAAGGACGAACGATAATCGCGTAGCGACCATTTTCTCGAGGATTTTGCAGGCACAACACGTCAGGGCGATGGGTCTGTAGTTTGTGGGGTCCAAGGAATCTTTGCCGGGTTTGGGGATAGGGATGACGTGGGCCTCCTTCCACCTAGAGGGGAAGGCGCCCTCTATCCATATGCGATTGTGTAGGTCTAGCAGGAAAATCTGTAAGGTAGTGTGGATGTGCTGGATCATGCCGTACGGAATACCGTCCGGACCGGGACAAGGGGATCGTCGAGAGGCCAGTGCCACCTGTAGTTCACGCATGGTAAACAATCGGTTGTAGGTGCTGTCTATGGAAGGTGGAGAGGGGCTATCGTCAGGGGCGGGTACGGAATCGGCTGCCTAGGAAGAAACGGCGGCGAAGGTAGAAGCGAGGTGGTTTGCCACCGACTTGGGTTCACATAGGAGTCCGTCATTAGTCCGGAGGACCCGGGGTTGGGAGGGGACATGTCGCCTCTCGACACCCCGTACCTTCTTCCAGATGGTAGCCGAAGGTGTGGTGGCAGTGATGCCGGACACAAAGGCACGCCAAGAGGCTCGGCGCGCTGTCTTCATTGTGCGGCGGGCGATGGACCTGGCCCGCTGCATCTCCGTGCGATGGATGGGGTGTCGCGTCCGGTAGAAGCGCCGAGTTGCCTTCTTGGCGCGCACTGCCTCCGCGCACTCCGGGATCCTCCGCGCAGGCGGAGGATCGTGGTACGCTAGTGCTTGCAGCCGCTAGAACGACGGACTCGAAATATGCGATACCCTCGTCGATGGATGGGAAGTGGGCAGTTGTAAGGGTTGTATACGTGTTGCCGCGGAAGCGGGCCCAATTCGCGTTGGTAGTAACCCACCTTACCGGTACCCGAACAGTCTGGTCGGGTCGATTGAGCGTGAGTTGAATGGGAAAATGGTCACTTCCACGGTCCTCTCGAAGGACTTGCCACGTGAAATCTAGGAGGGCATCAGTTGAAACGAGGGACAGGTCTATACAGGATGGAGTGCAGGTGGTGGCATGGTAGAATGTAGGAGAGCCATCATTGAGGCACTCGAAGGAGAGCTCGGTCATGACAGATATCAGGGTTGGGGCCATATAGGTGGAGTGTTTGTCGCCCCACAAGGGGTGGCGACTATTGAAACCGCCCAGTAGTAGGAAGGGCCTGGGGAGTTGTTGTACGACTTCCACCAGGTCGTCGCGGGAGACGAGCGTGGGCGGGGGAGGTAGATTGAGCAGACGGTGTACTGTTTATCCAGGGAGAGCCGGGCGGCAATCACCTGTAGCAGGGACCGGATGGAGAGATTGTGGAAGGGGACTGCGTGGTGTACGAGAATGGCAGCTCCCCTTCAAGTGCAGGTAGGAGGCGGGGTGGCGATGCAAGAATAACCAGTAGGGCAGGGCATGGGCCTGGTCCTCACGATTAGCTTCTGGAGACAGACACACACCGGACGGGAAGTGGCAATCAAGGAGTTAAGGCCTTCATAGTTCGCGAATATTCCTCTACAGTTCCAGTGGACTATTGTGGTTTTCGGGAGATCCATTAGTTTACCTTACCTTAAATTTACCTTAAAGCGATTCTGCCTCAAGGGTGCGCTGCTCCCACGAAGTCCACTCAGCGCCTCCTGAGGCGGGGCCACGACGGGGTCGCCACCCTTCTTTTCTGTCGCTCCTGCCATACGATTTGGTCCCCTATTGAATTTGTGGGGGCTGGTCTGGCAGAGGAATACCCTGACACTGTGGGTTGGTCGGTTATGTTGGCTAAAAACGTCCAAGTGTTTTTTAAAAGTATCTACTGGGACTGCACTTATATCTCTAAGGTACTGAGGCAAGGAGTTAAACAGGCGAGAACCCTGCCTAGAGATACTATTATATTGAAGGGTTTGAATCCTTCTCAGACTGTTTGGTGGGAGGTGATATTTTTTACACATTCTGCCAGTTCTTGTTAAGGTGGGCACAATTGGTTCAGTATTGGGGGCAACTAAAAGCCCTTCTAGAATTTTCCAGGTGTAGATTAGGATGTATCTCTCAAACCTTCTCTCTATGGAATAAAGGTTGAGCCCTCTAAGCCTATCCCAATAGTTTAATTTGTTTTTACTCACCTGTTGCCCATCAGGTTGTTTAATATACGAGGTAAAGGTTCTTTGTAGGCCCTCAATTTTTTGCAATTCATTCTGTTTGTGGGGAAACCATAATTGAGAGCAGTAGTCAATGCGTGGAAGGACAAGTGATTTCCACAGGGTAAGCATGGTCATACTGTCCCTAGTTCTGAATGTCCTCAGTATATATCCTATTAGTTGTTTGCATGATGAGGTTACTTTGTCAATGTGCCTGTTGAATGTTGCATCTTCAGATAATATAATCCCTAGATCCCTGACATGATCAGTTTGTGCAATATCTTTTCCTGTGAGTCCAGTGTAGTTGAATTGTTCTTTCAGGTATTTATTTGGTCCATACTTAATTAGTTCAAATTTGTCTTCATTGAAGGCCATATTGTTTGCATCTGCCCATGCATATATAGTTTGTAGATCTTTTTGTAGCTCTACACAGTCTTCTTTTCTGTAATTGGTCTTAGTATTCTGGTATCATCTGCGAATGACAGGAGAGAGCTTCCTAGGTTACAGTTTATATTGTTTAGCATTATAATGAATAGAATTGGTCCTAGTACTGTGCCTTGCGGCACTCCACTAATGGGTAAGGTGTAGGCGCTAGGAGGTTGGAGTGTGAAGGGAGATCTGGAGTTCGCGAAATTGAAGGATGGGTCGGGAGCATGGCTGGCTATCTACCGTTCACCAGGGAAGGAATCGGTCGGCCTGTCGAACCCCGCGGAGGTTGCGGGGTCGAGTCGGCCGAGCGAGACCGGAGGCGTGGATCACCGCAGACAGAGGAACGTCGTGGGCTGAGAGGGTCAGAAGTGTTTTGACGGGCTTCTGTGGTCGGGCCAGGAGGGGGCACGTTAACCTCAAAAGTGGCGCCACCCCGCCTGTCCGTGGTCTCACGGCGGACCCTAGGTGGCGACAGGGGGTACCAGAAGGACCGGGTGGGAGGGAGGGCGCACTCAGGGTGGCTGACAAGGAGGGGGCCGGGGATGTTGGGGGGTAGGTACTATGGGGGTGGAAGGAGGTGAACCATAGTGGTCTCGTGGAGGGGTGGAGAAGATGGCACCAGGAGGCAAGGGCAGATGCATGAGACTCGTGGGCGCGGCCGAGCTCCCCTCGGTCACACCGTGCAGCTGCGCCAGGGCCGCATCCACTGGATCCTCGGGGGAGAGGATATTGCTCAGATTGGGTCTCGTCGTAGGGGGCGGGTGATGGATTTCAGCTACTATTGTCAGAGTCTGTCGGGGTAGAGTGGTGGGACTTCTGCGGTGGGGAGAGATGGACATAGAAGACGTAGTGGGCGGTGTGAGGGTCCGAGCCGTCTTCTTGGTTCTTGGGGGAAGAGGGAGAGACACGTTGGAAGGCCGGAGGGTCTGGCGACACGCTCCGGCGTCTCCGCCTCGACGGCTTGCTCCGGGCGTGTGCAGAGAGTACTTGGAAGGCAGGGTTTGAGGTGGATGGGACATGGGTGTCCTGGTCCCAGACTCCTGGGGGGTTCGTGGCAGGTGACGTGCGGGGAGGGGAGGGATGGTGGGGGGACAGGAGACCGTCGGGTCCTGCGAGAATTCTTTCGGGGGGACCGGGAGAAGTGGCTGGGGGGTGTTTCGGTGGCAGGCCAGGGCGGCGTGCCGAGATGATAGAGCCGAGAGCAGCGGCATAAGACACCCCCGGCCTCACCTCCCGACTCCGCACCCTATCTCGTGCCTCACGGTGGCTAAGGAAGTCCGTTACTTGTAGGCCTCGGACCTCCTCCTCTGACTTGAAGAAAAGGCATTCGCGGGATGAAGAGGGGTGTGCGCCCTCACAATTGGAGCATTTGGGTGTATTGGGGCACCTGTCAGGGTGAGCGAGTTGTCCACAGTGAACACACAGTTGATGCGGCTGTCGACAAACGATGCTAACGTGTCCAAACTTATTGCATTTAAAGCAACGGGTCGGGTCCGGGATGTATGGGCGGATAGAAAACTCGCATGACGCGCGGTCTCCCATACCCCATACAATGCGGTCGGGGGGGGATTAAGGTATTGAAAGTAAGGAGCAGACGTGGGGTGGGGGAGGGGTGCCTCCCTGTCGGGATGTGAAGCGATAAATCTTAGTGACTCCTTGGGTGCGAGATCCTCCAGGAGCTCGTTCACTGCGATCGACAATAGGCGGGTGGCGTAAATAGTGCCCTGACTATGGTTCAGGCGAGGGTGTGGGGAAACGGACACCGAGCATCCAAGGACCTCAGTGACGGAGAGTAGGGCTTTTGTCTCTGCGGCTGAGCGTGATTTTACGAGGAGGGAGCCATCCCTCTGTGGGCGTACGTCGTAGCGGCTGGAGTTGCTGTGGGTTCGGATCGCCTGGAACATCCGTTTGAAGGGAGAGGGAGGCCGTAGAGTCGAAGTGGACTGGGATATTCAACGGTCGATAGGACGGCCGTGAATGCCGGCTGCCCCGTCCGCCGCGGGGCTCTCTCCGTGGGGAGATGGGCTGACGACGGGTGAGGGGGGCATATGGGGAGAGCAAGAAGCCGGTTGTGGGGGCAAGTCCTCGTGGAACTTAAGGTGGCTGAGGTGGGCTGGGGCGAGACCCCTGCTCCAGAGAGTGTAGGTCCAAGGGCATAGTCGAGGGACGGACTGGGGTCGGCAACGGAAAAGGAGAGTGCAAGCGTTCCGCTTCCACAGGGGGGTCAACCCCATCAGGTTGCGGTCTTCCAGTGGTAGAGGACTCGAAGGCCTGGTTGCCCACCACCCGAGTGTTGAGAGAAGTAGTAGTCCGGGAATGAGAAGCAGTAGTCGTAAGCCGAGGGGGAGACGTATCCATAGCGAACAAGAGAACTTCATCTCCCGCGCGCATCCAGCCACCACCGACTCCAACAAGGGAAAGGCGAATCGTGGGCACACTTGGTCCCACCGCCAATAGATGTCACGCAGGGGAGATACACCCGTACCCAGTACCTGTGCCTGAAAGGCGGCCACTCTCATCCAACTCGCGGTGAAAAGTGGCAGGGACAGGGCTTGGGTTTGGTTGAAAAGCGACAAGGGTGCAGGGCAACCACCCTCCACACCCAAAGGCCAAGGAAGGGGTCAAAATCAAGGTAAAAAAAACAACGCCAAAAAAGAGAGAGAAGCCAGAAAGAAAGGAAAAGAAGCAGGAGATCAGCCGGGTCCCCAAACGGGTCCAATGGTCCACGAGGGCAGAGAAAGCCCTTACACCGAAGAAAGGTGTATTCCCACATTCGCCATAGAGGGACAAAGCAAAGGGCCCTGTAACATATATACCGAGTAACATTGTGTGCATTCGATCGAATACACACACTCAACAGCATTTTCCGGGCTGTTCTTTATTAGGAGAGATTTAATCGTATTATTACACTTAAAGACTATGTTACTGCCAATTGTTTTAAGTAAGGTGGGAAGATGTTTAAAATTTACATGGTAAGGTAGGCGTAGGATATTTTTATGCTCAAATTCATTTACAGTTACATTATTATAACACCTATTCTTAGCTTTCTTAAGGCAGTTATCTAGAAATGAAATAGGATAACACAATTTAGTAAACACGTCTGTTTGAGAAGTATCAGAGATACCTCTTAAATGCCTCGAGTGCAATTTCAGCCAAAACCCTGTTTGGATAAGTCTCCATAAATGTTGGAAAAGTTAGGTTGTTTCTATGGGCCCTCAGGGGCCCTTGGCTTCATGCCAATATTTACTATAAACAAGTGCCACAAAGAGACAAAAATCTTTCGTTTTTTTTTTTTATGAGCATTAAGTTTCATTTGCTCCTGGAAGAGAAAGATCTTCAAAGCTTTTGCCATCCAGCGAGCTTGATGAAGAGTTCCTGGAGCTCTGATGTACTTCTTAGGCAAACTTCCTCCCAGAAAAATTAGAGAAAGATGGAGGAATTCACTGTAGTCATATCTTAAGAAGCTGCTGTTCTGAAGATCGTCGGAGAGGTACTGTATCATCTCCTTCAAAAAGTTTCATTCCTGCTGATGTAAAGTTTTCTTTATTGATAACTGGCCATTGTGTCATGAATCGCTTAACAATGAGACTTGTGGTCCTTTCGAAGGTTCAAGAATACTAAAAAATACGTTAGCCAAAACGACTTCATACATATGATGACGACATTCTCTCCACAGTGCCCTGTCATTTCTGCAACGATATTCCGAGTCTGTCAGTGGTTAAGAATTTCTCGAGCTCATTGTCACAGGAGACGAGACATGGGTTCATTACCGTTCTCCGGAAACAAAACGTGCCAACATGGAATGGAAACAAGATTGTGAGGTCCGCTGGCAAAGTGATGGTTACCGTGTTGTGGGACCACGAAGGCGTTTTGCTCGCAGACTTCATGCAAAAAGGCACAACAATCAATGCAGCTGCATATTGTTCAACACTGGAACGTTTACGAGTGGCCATTAAACGTAAACGTCCTGGACTGCTCCGTAGGGCAGGGCACTGTTCCAGTCGAACCGTTATGTTCAACTGACTCGTATAACCAATGTACGGTAGGTGGCAGCCGAATCGACATGCATTGTTGCCAACAATGATTAACGAATTCACCTGATACAAACATAATAATCAATGTAGGTCCTTTAGTTACGAAATTATACTTATTTTCTGACCGCCCCTCGTATATGGATATGCTACATATATTTTACAAATATAATTATATGCAAAGAATATTTAATATATACACTAATTTATAGTTTATATACATTTCAGTATATATGCATGTAGCAGCTTTGTAGCTCCTAAATATTCTAAAATAATTCATAATATGAATAGTCAACATTTATATATACACATATTATATATTTAATGAGATTTTTATTTACCAAAAATACACGAAGTTTATTTCTGCTTTATCACGAAATCAATGTTTCACCCACATCATGCAGCTGCCCACTTCACACTGCATTAAGAGGCCTCCACATTCAGGGCCGGCCTTTGGGCAAAGCAAGCAAAGCGGTTGTTTTGGGCCCCGCAAACATATGAGTCCAGTATAAAAAAATATTTTGGTTTTGAGTTGTAAATTAAATACGGCATGAAATACGGCAGAAATCAGAACTGCTGCAGGATCGACTCAGTAATCTGGCGATCCTTTCCAGTGAAAACGACATTGCGAGAAACTGTAACTATACAGACCTCATTGCCAAATTTGCCACTATGAAAGGCAGAAAGGTTTCTTTGTGATCACATCCAAAATAAATGATATTTGTTGTTGAATCATTGTTGTTTTCTTTCAGCAAGCATGCACCCACTATGGGAAGGTAACTTTAACCTTAGGGCCCCACTTTAAAAATCTCGAATTGGGCCTCGAAAGATATATATATATATATATATATATATATGCATATATGCACTTCGGTCTTCATTTGTGCTAAAAATCCATACATAGGTCTTCAAAAAAGTTTGGCCTCGCATTTTCGCGAGTCCCTATGTTCAACCAATTTTTGCTAAGAAACGTGTAAATAAAATTTTAAAATGGTAGTCTTGTTCGTAAATGTCACCTTTTCTCTCCATTTTTAAAAAAATGTTCAGGCCTATTATTGCTAATTGTTTCTTTATAAACATTTGAATTTACCCCTCCCTTAAAAATCCATATCTGTCGTGCTTAATTCGGGCATGTAGGGCGCCAAATTTTCATGGCCGAATATTTACCTTAAACCCGGAATATACTTTTGCAAATTTGATTTTAAATAATAAAACTAGAAAAAATCTTCCTTAAAAATACATTTTTCTTTGTGTTTTGTGCACGAGGAATCTATAATTCAAGTTTTAGCATTGGCGCCCTATGTGTTACCCCCACCGCGGTATATGCGACCCCATAAACTTCATTTTCCAGATGTTTGAAGAATGTTTTATTACTTTTATGCCACCGTTATATATTTTAGCAGCATACCACCTTAAATCTCCTTTCAAAATCTTAGTTAAAAAAAGTAAAAAAATAATAATAAATTAAATAAATTCAATATTTTGAGAATAAAACGCAGTAAACACTCAGTAAATTTCACAAACGTTCATTTTTAGTTTCCCCAAAACCGTTTTCATTGACGACCCACCGAATTAGAGAATTTTATAATTAGGGAATCTAATGTGTAAAATTGGATAGTCCTTTATCCTTTATGCCCTTAGTACAATAATTTGGCCATTAAACAATAACTAGAATCTCTTCATAAAATAAGTAAACATTTATACCCATATAGAGGACGCTGGCGTTAATGGGTTAAACAATATTTGTGAACACCTTGGTGGTGGTCAAACTGTATATCCTAGTCATATGATCAGGACTTGGGCTTGAGTTCAAGTACTTACTTGTACTTGGTACTCGAGTACCAATTTTTAGGTACTTGTACTTGAAATGTACTTGAAAACATTCAAGTATTTTTCAAGTACTTCAAGCATTTGGTAATGAAAAGCTACATTTGGTAAGGCTAGGCATGGGGCGTGAGTGACTTCATGGTTATGAATAGTTGAATACATTATCACTATTTTTTAACTATGGTCTATGTGATGTATACATGGGCTTTGTGAAGTGCTTGAGTTTACTTTTTGCAACCAGTTGATTGATTCAGTTTCATCATTGTTTTTTTATTTCACTTAATTTAGAAATACTCGTGATAACAAGCATCACTGCCTCAGGATGAGGGACAAATTTACATTTAGACCGAGTTTAACATATTCACTTTCATATTTCGAACCAACTTACTTTCAAGTTAGGCATTTAGATTGTCAGTGAGGTCATACTTATAGGAAACATTACTTATTTGTATTAGATGTGTAACTATAAGCCTTGTGATATTTACAGGGGCTTTGTGATGGGTTTGCGTTTATCTTTTGTGAATAACACTAAAATTGTAAACAAATAAGGATAAATTTAATTTTCTTCCACGAAAGCACTTGTATTTGTACTTGACAATTAAGCACTTAGAATTGCTTGACGAATTTTTCTACATCAAGTACTTGTACTTACTTTCTCAAATTCCTGAAGTACTTGAGAAAAAGTACTTGAACCCAAGCCTGCTCTCGGTCCCAATTGCCGGAATATACTGGGCCACACTTACCTTATGAATCAATATATCCCGATAATAAGTATTCTTATTATCACCGTTTTGAAACTCCTCGTTTTCTACAAAACATACTTAATGTTCTAACTCAGAACGGAGACATGAATCCATTGTACAATAATTTAGTAAAATTTAATTGAAACTACTCGTACATTGCCGCAGCAGAACGCACTACTACCGTTATACTGTATTTCGATGGTTTGTAACACACACACACACACACACACACCACAAAAAATATTGTACCATCGCAGTCTCTAGGGTTCACTATTGCTTTTTTTGGAAAGAATGGGACATAATAATGAATAAAGAGGGCCAGAATATAACAGCGCTAACGTTAACTAATGTGACCATTTGCGCTAACTTCCGATTTATTATTAACAGCAATATTAGAAATAGAATCCTCAACCTCGGTGTCTTCGCCTCGCTTATAGGGAAATTGTGTTAACCACTGAGCTGCGGGAATTGGCACTGGGATCTGTGTACCCCGGTTGATACGTGCAGATAAAATTCCTTTTAATTTAGCCCGCATCAACTTCCTACACATCTCCTCTATACACATTTATATACCACTTTTAGTTTAAATTAAATTACTCTAATTATTCATGTAATATAGCCGCTCAAACCCGCGACCCTCGTGAAGAAAAAATGGGAACAGCGACCAGTATTAAGGTAATGCGACCCACATTCCCGTGAATACTGTGCCTGTTGTAGTTCATTCAGTTTTTGCATATTACGCCCGAAGCATTTGCAAATATACATAATTGTATGTACATTGAACTTAATACAATTTTGAATCCAAAGTTCAAGCGAATATTGAAGGTTGAAATTTTGATGATGAAAAGGTCGTAAAATAATTTATTTATTATTTTGATACATATTAAAAATACAGGTACAACCTGTTGGCTCATTTGAAGTGAGCAATTTAACACGCTTTACAGAATAATAATAATAATAATAATAAAAACCTTAGCTCTACTTCAGCAGCTACACACTGCCATTACACCATATACCAGTTTAATTCTCCTATCATGTCCCATACTCTAAACGTACCAAAACAATCTTTTTCTCGTTTCTTACATTAGACGCCTTTATTCCAATTCTCCCTCCCCGAAAGTATTCTCATTCCTTACTCAGTGATATCAGATTTAGCTACAATACTTAATTTATTTTAGCTGTCGCTGTTCTTAATTCATTTATTAAGACCGCAGTATTAGCATGCACAAAGCGATTCTGTTATTGATTCTCGTTCAAAATCATACTCGTCCGTTTCTGCATAATCATTTAACTTTATACGATATTTAGCAATTTAACATTGTCGTTGTATATCCTGAGCCCTTCCGATATTTTGACTTTACTTACTGTTTCACCGTCAGTTCTGCTAACTTTCTATCTCTAACGTACAGTACATAATTATTCACTTCACATCCTCGTGCGCTTCTCACTCATCTACATTACCTTTAAATCTCTCAGAAATAACCTAGTAATTTGGATCTTTTCTGCATAAATTTCATAAGGAAAAATGATGGTAATATTAAAGGTTGCCAAATTTTATTCCAAAAGAAAAGCTAATTTATTGATTGGATATAAAATTAACTTCATAAGATTGCGAGTAACAGAAATACGACACGAGTAAAATTAACATTTTAGGTTTGAAGCGTAACCTCGGACTGAATAAAATAGTCTCGCATGAATAGAGTGGCCAGTTGAGCCGTTCATGGAAATCCTCAGGTGAGCATTTTGACTCGTATTGGCAACAGGGCCATATTCATGGATCAGAGAAAATCATGGTAAAATTAATCTTCTATATTCTGCCAGGGTTCTAACCGATGGTGCCATGATTATCACTGGGGACCTAGTGGAGTTGTGGATACCTGGAGAGAGAGAAATTTTTTAAAAAGAAATAAAATACTGTACTTTAAACATACAGAAATTATACTAACTGATTGCTTACAGTATTCTAAAATGACTTTTCGTTTAGACATCTAAATGTGTTCGGATTTTAGTTTTATATTTGTAGTTATTTTTAATTCTATCAATTAAAAGACTATGTACATTTTTTTTCGTTTATTAGCCCAAGCTGAGTTAACTTCCTAATGAAACAAACTAAATATTTGAAGGTAAAGCCAATAAGGACGTTTCAGTCGTGGTTAGAACTAATATATTATAAGTAGCCATTCGTAACATTTATATTATATTAAAAATTATAAATGGTTACCCGTAACATTTAATTTTAATTTTTTATCGTATTTATTTTTTGACATCTGAAGACTTATTTTGATGCTTGAAACCAAGGTCGCCTAACATACATACACTATACGTTGCTCGCGAGAGCACACTGAAGACAGTCAAAATTTTGAAATGAGCACTGGTTCTAAAGTGCAAATAGCAAAAGCTTTAGTTCAGAATACATCTTCCTAATACTTGTGTGTAGCAACTTTGTTTAAAATGTTTAAAATCTAATACAGCCATTAAATTACCTATTTGGTATTTTTTTAAGCAAATAGGAACACCTTTTAATAATAACGTAAGTGAAAAAGTATACAGAAAAAGTATTACGCCGATTTGCATGATATAATTAAGCCTACAAATTTTTAAAATACATCCCAAACATTTAGTTATTGAAACTGAATAAGAATTTACTAGATTTGATGACTTTTTTTTCCAAATATCAACTGAATAAACTTTCTTCATAGATTAAACTAACTAAGAAATCTTCTCAAGTTTAAATTACAGTGCACTGAAACAGTGAAAAGGAAAACTGGTTAATTCAATCAATTAAAAGTATCGATTTCGACCTTCAGAGTAAATAATGGTTCAAAGGACCATTTTGAACTATACAAGCAGTTGCGTAACTAGGGTGGGGCGCGTGCCCTGGGCGCCAAATTTTTTGGGGGGGGGGCCATTTTTATGATTTAAAAAAATTTTTTTTAAGTAAAAACATGCTCTTTTGAAAATGTACCGGTACCATATCTCTAGCCATCGAATTTCCATGAATTTCAGATTTTTAACTTCATTTAACTTAATTAATTCATTCTATTTTTATTAGAATTTTATTATGAATTATTAATTTATCCTATTTTTTTGTTTCTTTCTCTAGAAAAGTTTACCATGAAGCGAACATTGCCGATACCGAAAAAGAAGCTGAGTGGAGCAGAAGGCAGGAAGAAAAGAAAAATGCAAGAAGCAGAAGCTAAAAAGTCAAGTGGCTTTATGATGTCATTTCTTGAACAGCAACAAGCTGGTCCTTCATCAGCATTAACTGCATCAGATATGAGTGTTGACCAACCCGCCAGTGTATCAGAAGGAGAATTAAGTGTCTTTCAAGAACCAGAAGTGTCTTTCAAGAAGCCAGAAGATACTAAAACTTTGAGTAGCGAAAAGCAGGAAAAAACATCACAGCCTATACCAGATGCGATTCAGCATCACGATGTAGGCTTCTTGGAGTTTGATAAAATATCAAAAAAAGTAATTTTATCAGATGCTCTGAGGACAGAAATGGTCACATTGGGTTCGAAGTATTTTCAAAATAGTGAAGGGCCATTTGTTCCCACACAAACCCGATCAATGAATGAAAGATGGTTTAAAATAAAGTTGGGAAATGGATGTGGAGAAGAAGTTTGGCGCTCATGGCTTGTTTATTCTCCAGAGAAGAAAGCAGCTTTTTGCTTTTGTTGTTTGCTATTTTCTCAAATTGACAATCAGTCTTCATTGGAGCAAGAAAATGGGTTCAATCATTGGAAAGCACCAGAAAGGCTTAGCACCCATGAAAATGCAAAAAATCATCGATACTACTTCACCCAATGGAAGGAAATGGAAAGAAATCTTTTAGAAAACAGAAGAATCATTGACGTAGAGCTTCAAGCTCAAATTGCAACAGAAAAACAAAAATGGCGAGATGTTCTCCACAGAATTCTCCATTGCATAAAATTTTTAGCAACTCAGAACCTTGCATTGCGAGGTCACAAGGAATCCCTTAGACAGGAAGAGGAAAGCAATATTGGAAATTTTCTTGGGTTATTAAAATTGTTGGCAAGGTTTGATCCTGTCATGAAAGAACATCTCAGTATTGTGGAAAAGCACCCTGGAAGAACATCATATTTATCTCCGTTAGTGCAGAATGAATTTATTCAGCTGATGGCTTCTACTGTTCGTCAGAAATTGTTACAGAGCATTCATAAGGCCAAATATTTTGGCCTCATGTTTGATTCTACTCCAGATCAAGCACATCGAGAGCAAATGGCAGAAACAGTTCGTTATGTTGATATTGATTTTCAGGAGAAAACAATTTTTATAAAAGAGTCTTTTCTTGGATTTATCCAATTAAAACGAAAGGATGCTGAAAACATTGTGGAAGTGATTTTGGAACAACTGGAAAAAGACAAAATGCCGTTAGAAGACTGTCGATCTCAATGCTATGACAATGCTGCAGTTATGGCTGGTTATGAAAGTGGTGTTCAACAGAGGATTATTGAAAAAAATAGCAAAGCTATTTTTGTAAACTGCGATAATCATTCTCTCAATTTGGTTGGAGTGCGTGCTGCTAACCATGATGCAGTGATGGTGACGTTTTTTGGTGCAATTCAGTCGCTTTATTCATTCTTTTCACGTTCAACTCTCCGTTGGAAAAAGCTGAAAGATGCCATACCAATAGTTGTCAAATCTGAATCTGAAATTCGATGGAGTTCCAGAACAGAGGCTGTGAAGCCTGTTCAATGTTCATGAATACTTTGATATTATAGTGGAACTCTTGCAAAGCATGGTTGATGATCAAAATGAAACTGCTGATACAAGAGGTGATGCAAGGCAGGTGCTGAATCAAATTTTGACTTTTCATTTCTTGGCTTTGCTTGGATTTTGGAACAAAATTCTTGTTCTGATTGATCGTGTTCAAAAACAACTCCAAGATCATACCATGAACTTTCATGATGCTGCTTATGATTTAAAAGCCCTTCAAGATTATTTTTTAAGCAGTCGAAAATCATTGGCCAGTGAATCACTTGAAGCAGGGCTGAAACTGTGTGATGAATGGGATATTCAAGTAGAAAGACGCCCCAGAAAGAAGAAACAAATGCCTGGTGAAAAAGCCAAGGATGTAGGGTTAACTGCGAAAGAAGAAATGATGAGAATAATGAAAGAAACTATTGATCGTCTCCATAATGAAATGGAAGAAAGATTTGTCCGTCTCCATGACTTGGATTCAAAATTTGGATTTCTTTTAGATGCTAGAGGATTATTGTTTGACTCAAATGAAAGAAACAGTAGTCATGACGTAAATATCTTAAAGAAAAGTTGTCTCAACCTTGGACAGTTTTATAGCAATGATATTGACGGCTTTGAGCTTTATGAAGAAATCCTGGATTGTAAGATGCTTCTGAAAAGTCGCCCAAATGTTCAGATTTCTAAAGCTGAGGAACTCCTCAAGTTTATTGTTCAGTATGGAGATGAAAATGGTTTTCCAAATTTGAGAGTAGCTATTCAGATAGTGCTCACTATTGCAATTTCAATTGCCAGCTGGCTGTGAGCGATCTTTCAGCAAGTTAACATTGATCTTATCATATTTGAGAGCTTCAATGGGCCAAGAAAGACTTTCTGCTTTAGCCTTGCTCAGCATTGAACGTGAGGAAACTGAAATAACAAATTTTGATGACATTATTGATAAGTTTGCATCAGCAAAAGTAAGAAAAATACGTTTAGTGTGAAGTTCCAAATTATTCATTAAAAGAGCCAAAAATAATAGGTGCAAACAAGGCATTTCTTTTAAAGTACCATATAATTGGAATGATTTTTGTCAGTATCTAATATTCTAATTGCTAATTCTGCTATCGGTAATTAAGTAAAATTCAAGAAAACATCAAAGTGTATTCTCATGAAAAGTTATGCCTCTCCTTGTACATATATTAATTGTTTCTATTGTAATTCGGCAAATAATTAACCATACTTTGGTTCTATAAAATTAAATTGTATTAATAGAAATTTAATATCAACCTTAATAGTAAATATACGCGGTTATGTATATGGATAGAAAAACATTAAAGTATAAACTGTAAAAATAATTTTATGAATTGTATTTTCATTTCATTTCAATTTATTTTTACCTATTTTTGTACAGTTTTATATGTATATAACTGTTTTTCATTTTCATTTGTCATAAAATAAACTTCTTAAAAGTATATTTTGTTAGCGGTATTATTACGAGTAACCAGTTTGAGTACCATTATAAGAATTCAGCCAGAATTTTAAAGAACACTGGTTTTAAGGGCGCCATTTATTGATTTGCCCTGGGCGCGATCAACCCTAGTTACGCCTCTGTATACAAGTCAACCATCTTTAGCCATTAACAACTTCTTTAACAAAATAAAAAAAACCGAGCTACAACCACTTTTATCAGGTTTTCTCAATAAGTTGGTTCAACCACTTTTATGGGAATAATATACTGAAAACGCAAGTTTTTGCTATGGCTTTATGAGAAAATACTTTCTACTGTACCGTGGGATCACCTGAAAATCAGGGCCCACAGCCTTCTTTAGTTAGCTTTATAAGGCTAACCAAAAAGCCCTTGACGATTGGTTAGGTTAGGTCGTGATATTTTAGCTAGTTAGCCTTATAAGGATAACTAAAGAAGGCTGGGGGGCCCTAATCTTCAGGTGATCCATACCGTGTCCAAGAAAAATGTTTATAAAGAAACAATTAGCAATGATAAGCCTGAACATTTCTTCGAAAAATGGAGAGAAAAGGTGACATTTACGAACAAGACTACCATTTTTAAATTTTATTTACACATTTCTTAGCAAAAACTGGTTGAACATGGGAACTCGCGAAAATGCGAGGCCAAAGTTCTTTTGAAGACCTATGTATGGATTTTAGTACAAATAAAGACCGAAATGCGAATTTATATTTGTACATATCACTTGGTTGAACATGGGAACTCGCAAAAATGCAAGGCCAAAGTTCTTTTGAAGACCTATGTATAGATTTGTAGCACAAATGAAGACCGAAATGCTAATTTATATTTGTATATAATCACAATAATAATTAATATACAAAATCAGTCAAACTCATTTGAAAACTTTTAAAAGAAAACTGCGAATTAATATACAAAACAAATCCAGCTGAATTACATTACATTAAGACATTAAATTCTTATTGGTTATGTTTGTACTATATAATTTTCATAACAATAGAAGAAGGATAACTCAATTATTTTTGCATTTATATAGCCTATTTACATAGCACGTCGTAGCAACGAACGAGTCCTGATGTAGTTTGTATCAGAATGGCATCAATTAAAATAATGCAACTCATTATATATTTAAGTTCTTTAATAACTTCACAGCAATCTAAGTAAATATATTTTGTGTGGAAACCAATAACCGAAAATTTACATTTTTTGTGGAGAGGAGGGGTCATTTTAGTCGCCAATGAGAGGGAACACGACATTAAAGAAAACGGCTGCATTTAAGAAAATGTTTGGGGTTTAACTTTGTTCATATGACGGGGACCTATCTGCAGCTTAACGTGAAATTCGAACCACGGGTCGCTACTAGGGCATGGTTAATTAATAATTTTTAGGAAAGTGATGAATGATGAAATTTTCTAATTAATCGATGATTAACTGGTTAAAAATGATTAAAAATTAAATACTTCTGAAAAGAGTAAGAAAGAGCTTTATTGTTTCTGTTGCGCGAGATAAGACTAAAGAAGGCAATTTGCTCAAACATTTAGTTTGCTTTAGTTCAAGAAATCAGGCATGGGCGGATTATACAGTTTATACACGCAAAAAGGTGCCAAATTCAAATGATACATTACAAAATTTAAGGTAAAATGATGCTGAAATTGAGGAAAATTAATCACTTCCCATCATTTTCTAAAAATATTTTTTGGTTAATTAATGATTAAATTCAAAACAATGATTAACTCATTAATCAGAACCAGGCCCTACACTCGCTACATCTAGTGTATATAGAGAAGACCGTTCCCCATCCATCTATTCACCAGACAAAGTCGATTGAAACACTGATTTTGCGGAAACTACTGTAGTGTTGCGTTATGATTTCCACAAATAACCTTTTCCTGCTTCTAAACAAAGGAGCAGCTCATAATGACAAATTTCTCAAAAATATGAATTCCTGGATTTTAAGCAAGAAATTAACATTTTGCAATTACTTTTCCATTACGAGATCTTAAGAGTCTTAGTTCTACCTGTATCATAGAATTGAGTCTATGCAAGTTTTTAAAAAATATAACCTACATGTGTATGATCTATTTTTACATAACGCCTCGTTGCAACAGCGAAGCCAGAAGTGGCCGATTAGAACGGCACATATCGCCTAGTGGCAACGAATGAATCCCGATGTAGCTTTTATCAGAATCAACACAAAGCAGCTCATTCTCTATTTGAGTTTCTTAATAACTTTTCAACAATCTAAGTAAACATCTCGTATTTCGTGCAGAAACAATCACTGAAGTAACCGAAAATTTGGTGAACGTCTATTTTAAAGTGTTTCATTTATGTATATAAATGAACTAAGTACAGTTTCCACAAACACCTTTTCCGTTTCTAAACAATGACAATTTCCGCAATAATACCATACATTACGTCATCATAACATTCTATTAAGGATAAAGTTTAAGGGTCAAATCAAATAAAAATAGTCTATCAATATTTTAATTATTCTTTGTCAAATAGTAAAATGTTCTGTTAAAATTATTGTAATGTTTGTAATGGTTTTCCTAGTTAAAGTAAGCCTAAATATGATTATCAAGTAAAACTCGGATCTTTTCGGTTTTACAGCCTGTAATATTTTTTAACATTACTTGTTTTTTATTGTCCAGTTTTAATCGAGGATTTCAAAAATAACATTCATGTTTTAGAGAAACAAATAGTGAGGCAGTTATACATTTTAGTTTAGAGAACCAGCAAAAGGTCGGCGCTACGCGCCGATTTTGCTAGATCTGCGGTGCTTCGGCTGAATTGTGGGCCTACGGCGTATTTTATTTTGAACATCAGTAGCCCTTTATCTGGATATCATTCCTATTCCTCTCACCTTGGGCCTCAGTAATTGGGGTGCCTGCGGCCTTCCAGTTACTGGCAAACCAATTATTCATTCAATAAAACTACAGAAAAGAACGCAGCCATGAAAATCTAAAGCTTCACAAATCTTAATACAATGAGCTCGGATTTGAAGCCTAAGATTTTCATGACTGCGTTCATTTCTATAGTTTTATTGACCAAATAACTGAACCGACAGTAATTGGGGCCCTGCGGCCCGCCAAATCATAGTTTTCATTGATTTCGAGTGCATCAATAATATTGTTATAGTGTTCCATTAGTTGTGATAAGCATGATCTTCCTGACCGGAATCGATGTTGGTTATCATTTTTTTTTCTGTTATCATTTTTTTTTCTGAGTTTCCCCATTAACCCCACCCCCTCCCCCATTACCCCCCCCCTCCCCCACTTACCCCACCAATTTTTTTTTCTGAGTTTCCCCATTAACCCCATCCCCTCCCCCATTACCCCACCCCTCTCCCAATACCCCCTCCCCTCCCCCATTTACCCCCACCCTTCCCCCATTACCCCCAAGGGGGGAAGGGGGCTGGCACCTTGCAAAGGATTTACTTTAATTTTTTTTTGGTTACATATATACTGTATATCGCATCTATTTTTCTGAGTTTCCCCATTAACCCCACCCCCTCCCCCATTACCCCACCCCTCCCCCATTTTGTGCCAAAATTATGATTAAAAATGAAGAAATGGGAAGAACTGTACCCCTAAAAGGGGGGGCAGGATTTATGTTCGGGAATTTTTTTTTAGCATGGGCACTGCACAATAAAAAGACGCATCGAATGGTGAAAACCGCATTGTTCTACACCAATTGTAGCGACCTGTAGGTGTGCGCAAAAAAACTGTTACATATATATATATATATATAAGGCTTCATTTCTGAAATAGTATATTAGATACCATATACGCTTTAAGATTCCAAAATCCCTGAAAGTTTTAGGTCAACTGTACGCTCATGACGATTGGTTAGGTTAAGTCATGGTATTTTCGTTTGTTTTGACAGTAAACTAACGAAAATATCATGACTTAACCTAACCAATCGTCAAGGGCGTACAGTTGACCTAACCGGGCATTCTGTTAACCTAACTGGGCATTCAGTTAACCTAACCAGTTGGTAGAATCTAGAATTTGACGGTCCCGTAGCCATGACTAGTTTTTTCCGCCGGCCGTCAAACCAAAAAGATCCCAATACGGTTTAAAAATATATATTTTAAATTTGTTAAATTGTATATAACTGCCTCACTATTTGTTTCTCTAAAACATGAATGTTATTTTTGAAATCCTCGATTAAAACTGGACAATAAAAAACAAAGTTAAAAAATATTACAGGCCATAAAACCGAAAAGATCCTAAAACTCTACTATCGAGACAATGTCTCTTGAGAGTCTATATGGCCCTAACCTAACCTAGTTTAACCTGTTTTAACATATCAAGCCGTTATGGACTCTACTATTCAGACAATATTCATTGTTCAGAGACAAAGTTTTGCCCATTATTGTTATGTCCGTTATACTAAGGCGTAGTGAATATCATAATACACTTACCTTTTTCACCTCGCTGTTCGTGTTAGTAGGTAGAAGCTAGCACGATTCATTTATAGTAAAGATATAGGTATAACTAATATGTTGAACACACACTACATTTATATAGTGCACTGTGTCATAGTTCACATTAAATTATATCATAGGCTATTAGGAAACACATGATTAAAATGGAACTAAATCAAGCTTCTTCATCGCCACAAGAGAAATGTCGACGGCATTAAGCCAACACCCACCTAACCTAAGTCGTACAAGAAGGTAGGGAGACCCTGAGCAGAAGCCATTTACTTATCTGTGCTCGTGGCCTATGCCTATGTGCATTCAATTCATATTCTAATATATGTATTATAGTGTTACAAATTTTAGAATAAAAAATATTTAAATTACCATCCACTTAATACTTCTTTCCTTTCTTTTAAATGTCACCCACTTAACTCTAATTTTTCAACTTCCGATTGGTAGTACTGCTTGACTAGAAATATCGTACAACATTTAAAAGTGCCAGACGTACAAAAACCATTAAAAATACAATCCAAGAGGTTAGAGCTCGCTGTTACGACTGCAGTGAGATCATCCTCAAATGCTCTGAAGTATAATCATAAAAAATACTAAGGCAAGGCACGCAAACCTACAAATTGTTCAGCATGCATCAGAGCTGTACTCATTTTTAATTTTTTTGACTGCTACTATCTCTATTATGGAAGTTATTTTGGTACTTTTCCGTACTCTCTCTCTCTCTCTCTCTCTCTCTCTCTCTCTCTCTCTCTCTGCAAAAAAAAAAATTTTAGTATTAAGTCTTTTTCTCTACTCTTACTATTAGAACCCTACTGGTACCGCATGTGTGGGAAGAGAGGCTTTGGAACCTCTATAAATAACACCATTTCACTTCAGTTGTAGGTAAATAATTAGAGGGGATAATAGAGGGGTAGGATTGTTGACCATTTGGATTCCTACAAGCTACTTGGGGACTCCAACATGGGTTTAGACGGCATAGGTCGTGTCTCACCAACTTGCTCGAGTTTTTCCACGTCATGTTGAGTGAGTATGATAAGAGTAGGGCGGTTAATGAGAAAGCCTTTAATAAGGTACCTCACCGCCAGCTAATGACCAAAGTGCGCGCGCTGGGTATAGGTGGTATGGAAAACTGATGTGTGGGTAGTTGGGAGGTAACGAAAATGGTTCACTGAGTAGGTAGGTAGTTAATCTAACAATTATTAAATTCCTTTTATGTCAATAACTGGGTGGATGAAACCAATTGGTTGCTCACCAGAGTTATTCTCCACACTAGTATTTATATACTGTGTGACAAGAGCGTGCTCGGTAATAGATATACATTACCGATCAACCAACCGAAGAAAAAACCAAGACGGCACTGGTGGAAAAAGCCCCGCGAAAAAGGAACAAGGGAGAACGAAAACGAGGAACGGGGCGAGAAGCCGGAACGAGAGAAGGGAGAAGGACAAACAACGGAAAAAGATCCCCACCAGCAAGTACGCTCTCAACAATTAGACAGAAGGGGAAAAGAGACTCTAATAACTAGCAGTAAGTGACTAATTGTGTTTTAACCCAGTTAGAAGTAAACGCATTAAATTAAGCTGGGTCAGACAACTTAGGCCTACATTGTGGCCTAAGACCTAGCATCAACTCATAGCTTAACAAAGGTGAAGGTAGATTGCCCTAACCTAATTTGGTGAGGAATCCTACTGTGGACCTCAATTTATCTGCCCGCTCTGGACCATTTCCGGAATCTCTAGGCTGACCCCTACAAGGCTAGACTTAATCTACTCTATAGTTAGACTGGAGATATAAGGGGTGGGTTAATTGTGGACCAATTCATACAGAGCGTTTTTCACATTGGTGGTCCGTGTGTGGGGAATTTATAAACCTAACCTAATCAAGCCTAACTAGGAAACATTTACATTTAAGGAGTCTCATTCTCTTATAAGCTTAGACCTGAGTGACACATAAGTACTTGGGGGGGGGGGGATTAAACCAAATTTAAAACTTGACTGTTTTGTCTGTGATCTCTCTTCTCTGGTAATTTCTTCTTGTCCCCTATATTTCATTACGATCCCCAGTTAAACAACATTAGTGAACAAGCATTTAAAATGCATACAACTCCAAGTATCCAATTCTTCTTTTAAGGAAGAATCACTCAACAGATTTTTTCAACAGGCACATGCATTCCTTGCAATCTGTGTGTATATATATGTATATATACACTGTACTCTTTACATGTGCCACAAATACACTCAACCTATCTGAACATAAGCAAGGATTGCATGGGTTACTCAAAAGGGTCTTATGGCCTACTGTGGCCATAGCCCAAACACTGAACCTTGGTCTTGTGGCCTACTTTGGCCATGAGCCAAACAACACAAAACCAGTACAGGATTCAAAGTTCCAAGCCCTCCAGATCTACCTGTGGAGGAGTAACATTTACTCTACTAAAACTACAGGTATTGACTAGTCTGAAGTGGTAGGAGGTTTGAATACAGTACAAACTCATTTGACACTAAACTTCCTCAAGGAACATTTTTATGTAGACAATCTAATGGACTCAACATCAACAAAATCTGAATTATTTGAGGTCTATGAACACTCAAAACATTATGCAACACGGTAACTTTGAACTTAAGAGAGTGGATTTCAAATGATGAGGATTTAAACAAAGATTTTAAAGGATAATAATGGTCTTACTGAACCATCAGACAGAGTTAAAACTTTAGGTATGAACTGGTATTTGGATGCAACTTCGAACAATCATGATTCAATCTGCACTAAAGGTTTTAAACTTGATGAGGAGGCTAACACTAAAAGACAAATATTAATTATCAGAGGCTTCAAAGATTTTTGATCCCATGGGTCTATTCCTGCCTTCAACAATAAAATCAAAGATTCTCCTCCAAGAAGTTTGGAGGACAAATGTTGGGTGGGATGAGCCAATCATTGAAGATCAAAAATCTTGGAAGAAGTTAGCTGCTGATTTAACAAAAGTGCAGAACATTAAAATACAAATGTGCTGTGGGTTTAGGGGTAAACCCCAGAGACTTCATGTGTTTGCTGATGCAAGCACACAGGCTTATGGGTGCTGTGCGTACCTTGTAAGTCCTACAGAAAGTCATCTAATTTATGCAAAAGGGAAAGTTGCACCTCTCAAACCTACTCGAACCATACCTCAACTGGAACTATTGGCTGCTGCATTAGCCATTAAAACCATTTCATTGCTTAAGGATGCTTACCATGATGTGAACATAACTGATATCCACATCTGGCTTGACAGTCAGATTTGTCTTGCCTGGATACGGAATGATAGCATTAATAGTAAGAATATCTTTGTAAGAAATAGGCTAAAAGAAATAGCTGAAGCTAATGAAAGCCTACAAGTAAACTTTCACTATGTTCCAACTAAACAAAATCCAGCAGACTTTCTGACCAGAGGTTTATCCTACAAGTTGTTGAAGTCAAACAAAACTTGGTTCATGGGACCTAAGTGGCTCTGTAATACAGACCAATGGCCTGTGGAACAAGTTAACTTGACATTAAATTTAATCTTTTCAAATGAAAAGGTTGAACCAATCACTAATTATGAACATTATTCTGATTTCAGCAAACTTGTCAGGGTCACAGCCTACTGTTTGAGGTTTGCTCACAACTGTTTAACTACAATAAACAAACAGCTAAATAAAAACAATCATAATTATACAGAAGTTGCAACCAAGTACTGGATAGGGCATGCACAACAAAAGGAGTACAATAAAGAGTTAGAATTCTTGACTAATGGGAAGCAAACAAAAGAGCCTGTACCATCAGTAGTTGTGGATCTAAATTTGTTCAGATAGTAGAGGAATTTTAGGAAAATCGACCTAACAAATTAGCAGGAAGTCGAAACTTGGTACACTTGTAAACTGAACCCTACTGATGAATATATTAAAAGTCCCAACAAATCCAAGTTGTGCTCCAGCCGCCATCTTGGAAAATGGCGGCCGAATTTCGGTTTTTTGGAAATAACTTTAGAACCGTAAAAGATACGAAACTTTACCAAGAGAGCAATATCATTCTACATAAAAAGACAAACATTTTCTGTTCCCAACTTTGTTTTGTACGATGAAAAATAAAAACGTTATGCAAAACCAAAGATTTTTCATTCTATGAATCAATGCGGACACGACGTTCAAACTGGGTTTGTAGGTAAAAAAGCGAATGTTTTGTTATGACTGCCTATTTTCAGAAACCTCTCTTACTTTGTATGGGTGATTTTGTGAAAAAATATTTCACAGGAACGAGCTAGTAGAAATATAAATTGTGACAGTGCCTGGTTTTCTAAATATTTATACCAATACATTTTCTTGTTTCTAGCAGATATGGGCAACTCTGTCCCTAATTTCCTATATTCTACTTCTAATAAATACTCTTAATTATGATTATATCTACGGATTCATCTGTAACATTTATTCACTCAATCGGAGGTTATGAGTTAATATACCGAAGTAATAGTTCAAAGTGAATGACAGACGAACTAATATTTTTCTTTTCTTTTCAGGTAATGGACGCTATTGATGAGTCAAGATGAAGTGCTTGATATGTGCAGAAGAGATCGATGTGGGAAGCGGGGTATTTGTGGAAAGAGGGATCAAGACTCTGATTCAAGCAAGCAAAGATAGAGGAGATGATAAATACAAGACATTTCAGGAACTGAAGAGTGTACCAGTACACAAAATCTGTCGGAGAAACTACACAAGAAAGCACAGTATAGCTGCTGTCAATAAGGAACCTTCAGAACAATCAACTTCACAAGCCAACAGAGTTCTTCGTTCAGAAATAAAGACATTTAACTTTCTAAGTGACTGTATATTTTGTGGAGAGAAAGCAAGTTTACCTGACACAAAACATTCAAAAAATAGACGCCTCACTGTATATAATGTGGCTACTCTTGAATTTCGAGAAAAAATTATTTCAATTTGTGAACAGCGCAGTGATAGTTGGGGGCAGGAAGTATATTCACGTATTGCAAATTCCATTGATTTAGTAGCAGAAGAAGGTCGTTATCACTTTGTATGTTACAGCACATTCAAGCGCATTGCACAAAGAGATTCAGCAGGACGTCCAGAAGAATCAGTAGCTTCGTCTGCTTTCAAAAAACTTTTGGAATACATTGAAAGTAATGATGAGTGTCAGTACAGTTTGAGTGAGCTGAAAGATATTATGATGGAAGTTTCTGGTGCACAAAAAGAAGACCTTTACAGTGACCACTGGCTTAAGTGTAAGTTCCTTTCACACTACAAGTCAAGCATAATCTGTACAGATCTGCATTCCCGACATAACATATTTAGCTTCACTCACACAGGACGGAGGATTTTAACAGAACAATGGTATGAAAACAAGAAGACAGATGAGACTAGTGAACGATTACGTATTGTTGAAACAGCTGCAAAAATCATCAAAGAAGACATTTGTAAAACAGTGTATGATTGTAGCATGTACCCAGACATTGATGACATGAAGGCTGAGGGTCAGACTTTAGTTCCCCCGACACTTACAGCTTTCACTGAGAGTCTTATTTCAACTAAAACTCAACCTACACCTGAAAGTATAGATCGCAAGAGAACTTTTATCAACCATTCGATAATTTCTGCTATGAGGCCACGTTCATTCCTATCTCCACTGCATTTGGGACTTTCTGTACACCCATATCGCAATTATGGATCAAGACATCTAATAGACATTTTGCATGCTGTGGGTGCATGCTCTTCATACAAAGAAGCCACAAACTTCCTAAATTGTGCTGTTAATAGCCCACGGTCAACAGTACAACCAGATGCATTTATACAGTTTGTCTTTGATAATGCTGATGTGAACACAAGAACCCTGGATGGTTTGGGTACCTTTCATGCACTTGGAGGAATAAAGTGTGTTACTCCAGGAAACTCTGTCTCGAAATGCCCTCCTTTAGCACGTAATATTGGTGAAAAATGTGACACTACTTCAAATCAAATACCCATTATCCCTTACAAAAAACCTCCCACATCAGGTTTGAAGAGCATAATCTTAAGTGACATAACACATGAAGATGGAGATGTAGTTCGCAGAGGTTTCAAACTTGATGTTCTGTGGTTGGCTGGATTTAGTGAAGTTCAAAATAAATTACCAAGCTGGAATGGCTATATGAAATATGCAGTTACAAATGGAACATGGAATGTAAGTCGTGTGCTGGCAGTGCCTTTCATAAATCTAGAACCAGGAAATCTGACAACCCTTTACTCAGCTTTGATGTTTGCCGCAAAAGAAAGCCAAAGTCATAATCAGGCATGTGTAGTTACTTTTGACCAACCCTTGTTCTTGAAGTCTGTAGATATTGTTGAGTCAGAACCAGTTGCTAGTCTTGTATCTTCAATAGTTGTTCGCTTAGGAGGTTTTCATTTGTTGATGTCATACATGGGAGCAGTAGGACATATAATGAGTGGTAGTGGGATTGAGGAGTTGTGGCAAACTGTTTATGGAAAAGCGACTGTACCCCACATGATGAAAGGCCATTCATATGCCAGAGCCGTACGTGCTCATATTCTAACAGCTGCAGCACTCTTTACTCTCATTCATGACGAATTGGCTTCAAAAGCTGAAGAATCACAAAACATACTGTGTGAAATATCAAAACAGTATTCAGCAAAGGCACTAACTTCTGAAGATGTTTTTGAGTGTGTTGCTATTGAGAACTACATAAATCTGTTTGAGAAAGTCAAAAAAGATATGCAGAATTCAGGCAAAACACCTAAGTTATGGCTTCAGTATTTTCAGCAAGTCATGCTTATCCTTCAGTTTATAAGAGCAGAACGAACAGCAGACTGGAATTTGCATATTGAAACTGTCAAATATATGCTTCCTTACTTTCATAGTGCAGGTCATATACATTATGCAAAATGTGCCCATCTGTATCTAACTTTGATGGAGGATTTGCCCAACAAAATGTCATCTGAGGACTTCCAAAGATTCACGAAAGATGGTTACTTCACAATCAGGCGCAGTGACAGATTCTGGTCTGGTGTGTCAACAGATATGTGCATTGAGCAAGTTTTAATGCGTAGCTTTAAAGCAATAGGTGGACTTACACATGGTCGGGGAATCACAGATTCAACTTTACAGAGATGGGTGTTGTCTGCTCCAGCTTGTGGTGAAATAACTGGGACGTTATCAGAGTTCGCAGGAATAAGTGTAACAATTAGTCATCAGAACATAGAATCTGGAACATCTCGTCAAACAAGAGATTTAAACGACTTTGTGACATTTGTTTGCTGGCTAAAAGAACATAACCCATTTGGTCAATTATCAGGACAGTTGGTAAACCTCTCAAATGGGTTGATAGCAGATTCATCAATAACATGTGATAGGGCACTAGAGATTGGTACAGAAACAATGAAAGCACTCTCAAGTCATAGCTTCTCTGATATTCGACTGCAAAGGAAGAAGAAAGTAGTTCCTTTGTCTAACCTGTCATCTGGCACAATAAAGATGAAAGAAAAAACTGTAATCCTGCATTCCCCACAAGAACTCTTCCACAGAATGATATGTTTGGACATAAGCAAAACAGAAGTTAAAGGGTACTTTCAGTATGAGCTGGCAAGTGTGCCTCCATCATTATTTGACTCAACATTGTTAAGAAAAGGCACAAAGTCTTCTCTGATCAATGCTTTTCAGTCGCACAACGAGATGTTAGCTTTACCAGCCAATCCTCACTACATTTTAGATGGAGGAAACCTTCTTCATTGCGTTGTTTGGCCAAAACCCGCTACATTTGGTCAGCTGTTTGACTTGTATACAACCTCTGTAGAGAGCAATTACGGTAAAAACTGTACAGTGGTGTTTGATGGTTATCCTGACAGAGAAACCACTAAGACAGCCGAGCAAGAGCGACGAGCAGCAAAAAGAACTTCTAGAGATATCATATTTAATGAGAATACACCAACCACTATACCACAATCAGATTTTCTTGCTAACAGAAACAACAAACGGGCCCTGATTGCATCTCTTGTGTCTAGTATGAAGATCAAAGGTTATTCTGTTGTTCAGGCGGAGAGTGATGCAGATACTGTTATTGTTAAGGCTGCTCTAGATCAAGCTAAACACAAAAATCAAACAGTAGTTGTTGGCCAGGATACGGATCTTCTAGTGCTTCTAACTGCTCTAGCCCATGAAGACTTTGAAATTTGGTTTCTCAAACCAGGGAAATCAAGCAGCACACCCCGTATTTTCAGCATCCAAAGTGAGAAAAAAAACATGGGGAAGGCTTGTGAAGTTTTGCTATCTGCTCACGCCATGACTGGATGCGATACCACATCAGCTTTGTATAAAAAAGGAAAAGTTAGAGGTCTCCAACTTCTACAGAACCATACAGAAATGAGAGAAGAAATGAAAATATTTAACCAAAAGGAAGCCAGTAAAGAAGATATCAAAGCTGTTGGGGAAAAGTTCCTCTTAAAAATGTACGGATCAAAATCAAAGTCCTTGGATGAGCTAAGATACTTCATGTATACTCGCATAGTAGCAAAAAAGAAGTTAGATACATCTTTTCAACTAGCATCCCTACCTCCGACCAGTGCAGCAGCAGAGCAACACTCATACAGAGTGTACTTGCAGGTCCAAGAATGGTTAGGAAACTGCCTGGAGCCAACAGAGTGGGGATGGTCCATGACAGGGAAATCACTGAGGCCTGTCCCTACTACCAAGGAAGCCGCTCCATCACAACTTCTTAACCTCATTTCATGTAACTGCAAGCTAGGATGCACCAAGAGATGCAAGTGCATACAGTTTGGTTTGCTGTGCTCAGCGATGTGTGGAGGATGTGAAGGAACTACCTGCGAGAACTCTTATGTTGAAACGCTACTAGACAACTGATAACTGAGTGTGTTGCAATATGACACTACACATAATGCAATAAATGTACAATCTAGCTTATTTTTGCGTAGTAATTAGAAAATTATACTTAAAACAGGGAGACACAATTACATTTTATTTCCTAGCTCATGTTAGATGACTTTATTCAACATTAGAGATGTCACACAGTGCCTTAGTGTTAAAGCTATATACTGTATTACTGCGTTGCACTCCAAGACTTAGATTACTACATTTTCATTTTAGGTAACAACAGACGATTATAGTTAGCTATAGTGATGTTCCCAAGTGTCTAAGGATTACTGTGACCATTCAATAAGATGTTATTTTATGTTCAATCCATAAAACCTGTCTGAACATCATGGTCATCATCAATACATGAAAATTCTTCCTATGTTACATTTTTCTTCAGTATACAAGATAAGGAAAAATGCATGTTATATTTTACATAAAATATATTAGTAATGTATGTATTGAGAATAGCATTCATAATTATTTCCATTTTCAATACTTAGATGTCTAATGAAGGAATAAAATAACTGTTTTAAATAATGTTACTCCAAACCGATAACTTAGCTCCTACCCGTCATCAAAAAAATTACATTACAGTATTTTTCTCTAGCTCTTTCTGTTGTGCTTTACTTTTTTACCAAACTACCTATAAAAAACAAACTGTCATGGTTCTGAAATAATAAATTGCAACAAAATATTCGAATTTCTACCCATTAACCAAGTTTGAACGTCATGTCTGCACTGATTCATAGAATAAAGGAATTTTGTATTTTGCGTAACTTTTTTATGTTTCATCGTACAAAACAAAGTTGGGAACAGAAAATGTTTGCCTTTTTATGTAGAATGATTTTGCTCTCTTGGTAAATTTTCGTATCTTTTACGGGTCTGAAGTTATTTCCAAAATATCGAAATTCGGCCGCCATTTTCCAAGATGGCGGCTGGAGCACAACTTGGATTTGTTGGGACTTTTAATATATTCATCAGTAGGGTTCAGTTTACAAGTGTACCAAGTTTCGACTTCCTGCTAATTTGATAGGTCGATTGAATATATTTATCCTAAAATTCTTCCACTAAGAGATGAGGAAGGCCTTCTAAGGTGTAAAGGGAGATTAGACAAATCAAAACTGTCATACAAAAGCAAACATCCAATCCTTTTACCTAGATTTAGCTATTTGACAACATTAATCATCAGAAAAACACACAATGATGTACATCATATGGGGGTACCACAGACACTAACTACATTAAGAAAAACTTATTGGATACCCAAGGGAAGGATCACTGTTAAAACAGTCCTGAGTGAGTGTGTCACATGTAGGCGTATTCATGCTAGGCCCTATAGGAAACCAAATCCTCCTGCTTTGCCAGAGGAGAGAGTTACTCTCAACAGACCCTTTGAGACTGTAGGCATTGACTATACAGGAGCATTGACTGTAGGGGTGGTTGACACTGAACAAAAAATGTACATTGTACTGTTTACATGTGCTGCCTCACGAGCTGTTTATCTGGATGTTGTGGAGGACCTTACAGCAGAATCTTTTGTTGCTGTCTTTAAGAGATTCTGTGCACGACATTCAGTACCCAAGACAGTTTGGACTGACAATGCTACATATTTCAAGGCTGGTGAACAAGTTATCCACGACTTGTTAAGCGATGAACTCACACAATTATATATACAAAATTCAAACATAAAGTGGAAGTATATTCCGGTTGCCTCTCCTTGGTATGGTTCTATCTGGGAGAGGAATATACAAACAGTAAAGAATTGCTTGAAGAAAGCAATTGGTAAAAAACAGATACACTTGTTTGAGTTGCTCACTCTCCTGGCTGAGATTGAGAACATCATTAACAATAGACCACTCACTTATGTGAGTGACAACATTAATGACCCGGAACCATTAACTCCAAATCATTTGATTCGGGGAGAACAAGTTAGTCTCCTGCCGGACTACAATATAGACTCTTCAGAAGACCCAAACTGGACTCAACGACATGATCAGCTCCAGACTAAGTTACAACATTTAACCAGAGTTAAAGCTCATTTCATTAAACAGTGGAAAACTGAGTACTTGATGGGTCTAAGGGAGAGACATAAACAAATGACTAAGAAGGATTGGTCTGACACAATTAAGGTAGGGGACCTTGTTCTCATACATGACAGTACTCCAAGACAATAGGCCTCTGGCTAGAGTTTTAGAACTCAGACCAGGGGCAGACGGGGTAACAAGAGTGGTCAAATTAAGGACTTCAACGGGTGACACAACAAGAGACATTTCTCTTTTGTACCCCTTAGAGTCTGGACCCAAAACAATGGACTTTGGAGAACCTTCTCCACCGACAGTAACAACTGGAGACACTGAACTTCCAGTAACTATTCCTTTGACAGTAGGAGTGGTAACGCATCCTACTACAACATTGACAGACACAAGACCTCAGCGACAAACAGCATTAAAGGCGCGACTAGTTTTACAACAACAAATAGATGCTGGGGAATTGTAATTTTATCTTCTAACTTTCACTTTTTCTTTTCTTATGGTAAAGACCATAGACAGTTTCATCCTATGGATGTATATTTTCTCTTCTAATTAAATGCTACATCTTCTCCATGAGAAGGTGAGGATAGGCACTGTTAATCAGATTAACAGGCATTTACAGTCAAATAGTTAGCTAGTCTACACTCAGACATAAAAATTGGTGACACTGACACCAAAATTTTTATCTCCCGGGGCCCCCAGTATATGGAAAACTGATGTGTGGGTAGTTGGGAGGTAACGAAAATGGTTCACTGAGTAGGTAGGTAGTTAATCTAACAATTATTAAATTCCTTTTATGTCAATAACTGGGTGGATGAAACCAATTGGTTGCTCACCAGAGTTATTCTCCACACTAGTATTTATATACTGTGTGACAAGAGCGTGCTCGGTAATAGATATACATTACCGATCAACCAACCGAAGAAAAAACCAAGACGGCACTGGTGGAAAAAGCCCCGCGAAAAAGGAACAAGGGAGAACGAAAACGAGGAACGGGGCGAGAAGCCGGAACGAGAGAAGGGAGAAGGACAAACAACGGAAAAAGATCCCCACCAGCAAGTACGCTCTCAACAATTAGACAGAAGGGGAAAAGAGACTCTAATAACTAGCAGTAAGTGACTAATTGTGTTTTAACCCAGTTAGAAGTAAACGCATTAAATTAAGCTGGGTCAGACAACTTAGGCCTACATTGTGGCCTAAGACCTAGCATCAACTCATAGCTTAACAAAGGTGAAGGTAGATTGCCCTAACCTAATTTGGTGAGGAATCCTACTGTGGACCTCAATTTATCTGCCCGCTCTGGACCATTTCCGGAATCTCTAGGCTGACCCCTACAAGGCTAGATTTAATCTACTCTATAGTTAGACTGGAGATATAAGGGGTGGGTTAATTGTGGACCAATTCATACAGAGCGTTTTTCACAGGTGGGGAAGTAGGTAGGTGGATTGAAAACCGGCTGAAGAATGCCACAAAATTAATCCCTTCCGTTAGGCATATGGGCTACAATCGACGCTTACGTGATGCGGGTTCAAAGATGTCGATTTTAGAAGCATGTTTAGTTTAAATGATAACCCAACTCGCAACAATGGTTGGAAGTTGGATTTGAAACGGTTTAGGACTAGTGTGTGTGGGAATTACTTTACGTATAAGATCTGTGACACGTGGAACAGTTTACCTTCAGAAGTTGTGAACAGTTCCTCTGTGGATCATTTCAAGAAAAGGTTAGACCAAATCTTGCACACTATTTGAGTGTATAGAAAATTTTCCCTGGCACCCGTTGCCATTGGTACCTCCTCGGTATGGGCCGCAAGGCCTTTTGAGGTACTTCTTTTCCTTGTAACTCCTTGTAACTCTCTCTCTCTCTCGAATTTACATAAAATAAAAAAATGATTCGCATTTTTCGCAGTGATTCATGTTGTTAAAAGTAAAGAAACTGTGTGTTTACATAAGAATGAAAGGCTAAATGTCGTTGCTACTCAACTATACATCGTTTAAAGAGGAGTCTCTCAATTCAAGAAAGATATCGAAGTTACACATGACAAAAAAATTTACTGAACTTCGTAGACCAGATCCATGACATCGATCAATTTTGGCCTTTCTTAAGTGCAGAAATTAACTAAAATTAAGATATATAAACCCTAACCTAAAATAGAAAGTAAATTATACCCACCTATAGCCTAAATGAACGCACTATCTTCCACAAAAATCATACAATATCTTGTTTCGAAAGTATACAATACCCCTTTCGGAATTAAAAACCAACGCAGTAATAGATTATAACAACTATTTAAGAGGGGTGAGTTGCACTTTCCTTATCTAACCTAACTAAAATTAACCTAACCTAACTTATAATATGCATCCTTTCAGGGTAGTGTATACTTTCGAAACAAGATATTGTATGATTTTTTTTGAAGATATTGCATTCATTTAGGCTATAGATGGGTATAATTTACTTTCTACTTTAGTTCAGTTAGGGTTTATATAGCTTAGTTTTTGTTAATTTCCACATTTAAAAGGCCAAAATTGAATTCTATGCATAAAATAACCTAATTTTTTTTTAGTAAGTACCAGTAGTGAAGGAAACCGAGAAGAGCCAGTCCGATAGACAAGGGTTGAAAATTAAACATCAAAATTGCATACCTCAAAGGGCATACACCTGACATAATGATCAAAGATGAAAGATGCCATAAAAACTTTGAAAAGACCTTATCCTAGTGCTTCTCTTTAGTTAAATTAGACTATAGGTTAAGGTGTTCATTTCAACTTGTCACAAAAGTTGAGAGTAGGTCTAAAAGGTTTTGGACTGCGTAAGTCCCCATTTTTAAGCCTATTAAAAATTAAAAACATGCAATTATAGATTGATTCAAGCTGTAAGTTTTGTAAGTTTATATTTATATTTCTCATAATACAACGGAATATAACCCAGTTACTTTAAGTTTAGAAGTTTAGGAACAAGGTTTAGGTAGCCTGCGCGTACGTCTGTATTTTGCTGTTATTACCTTATTTGAATACATTTTTTCCTATTAATTAATTGTTTCTTACAATTTAAATAGCCGTGTATAAATTACCAATATTAACACACCCTATTTTAATTGTAAGATGCATCTCCAGTTACTTTAGAATGTCCTCAAGGAGTGAGTTGGTAACAGTAACGTATGCTTGAAACATGGAGGTAACTCGATCGGATAGATCTCTTGTAGGAAACTATGGTGTAATAGTATTATTATTAATAGTCTGTTTCCTCAGCCAACCACGAAGGGTCTCACACACATACACACACATGAATTACACTAAATTATAAGTGACTAGAGATTTCATGAATAATGAGAGCATGAAGTGAGAGATGAAAAAGGACAATATGGAAGCCAACACCATCTTCAGTTCTGGAGCCAATTCCAGAACGTTCAAGAAAAGAATGAAAATAAGGCCTAATAGTAAGCTAACTAATGAGGTTAGGGGAAATGACATTTACAGGTATATAATTCATGCTCAATAACATTAAACTATCACATCAACAAGATACCACACTGAAAGAATATACAAAGGTAGTACTGAATGGATTAAATGCTATCATAAAAGTTGGTGATGCGAAGGAAGGCTAGTATTAGTTTGAGAGGAAAGTTTTTCGATTAGAGGATAAGAAGTGACAAATTCCAGTTATACCTTCTGCAATATTCAATCAAAGGAAACCGGTCTCTCTCTCAAAAACTGGGCACTCAACAAAAAATGTTGTAATGCCACAGGGACTTGGCAGGAGGTACAAAAGGTTCTACGATTGTTAGAAAAATAATGTTGATGAGTAAAGTAACAGGTTCCCAGTCTCCTCATCGTTAATACAACTTCGTCATGTGACAGTCCCTTCGGGGTTGGATGTCCATCAGCTACTTTAACTAGGGTCCCATCTCTTATATTAAAGTATCGCTCCCAGTGATTCTGCCGCAGTGAGTAAAGGGTCTTCCTTATTTTGGTTCTAATTTGTGAAAAAGTTACTAAAGTCTCATACTCTGTGCTATAGATATGCGCCTTTCTTGCAATTTCATCAGCATATTCGTTTCCCACAAATTCCACAATCCCTTTATGACCAGGAATCCAAATAAAATGAACCTCTGTTGGATCCAAGAGATGTAAGGAATTGAGCATTTTCAGGGCAAATTTAGAAATGTAGCAAAATTTTATCTCATTTTTGTAAATTGTAATGGTTTTTATATCAAAAAGGCTTTAATATATGTTACTCATACTCTAACCTTTGTGTTATTTTATGCTACACATAGTGCTTATGCGGAAATCAGGGCACCCTGAAAATTTTAGG
>JAJOZX010020048.1:0-20000 GCA_023014485.1 Bathynomus jamesi
TTTGAAGCCGATGGAACTGTTCAGAATTTCCACAAGAAGCGTTCCGGAAGACCACGGACATCGACAAGCCCCACAAAGCAAGAAAGAGTACTGGAAACGTATCACCAAAGTCCAAGAAAATCTGTGCGGCAAGCGAGTCGTGAGGTAGGAATTTCAGAATCGTCTGTCCAACGCATTTTGAAGCGCTGTCAATGGAAAAGTTACATTCCAAGATTAGTCCATGCTATTAATGAAGATGATCCGGACCGAAGAGTGGAATATTGCGAGTGGTAGTTGGCACGATGTGGATGTGGATTGGACGAAGGGGTTTCGTAGAATACCCTCCGCGTTGACCAGACCTCACACCACTAGACTTTTTTTATGGGGATACTTAAAAGACAAAGTCTACGCTATAAAACCTGCAACAGTCGCTGAATTGAGAGCAGCCGTTGAACGAGAATGCACACAAATACCAAACGAAATGTTTCGTGATGTTTGCGATTCCATTGCTTCGCGTTATCAGCAGTGCCTGGACCAGAATGGACGTCAGTTTGAAAACAGGCGTTGACAAAACAATTAAATAATGTCTGTAGATTCTATTACATTTTGAAAATGAAATGTATTTTAATAAACACTGCCTTTATAAGTATTTAAATTGTGTATACATTTTTTTGGGACGCCCTGTATATATTATATATATATATATATATATATATATATATATATATATATATATATATATATATATATATATATATATATATATATATATATATATATATATATATATATTATATATATATATATATATATATTATATATATATATATTATTATTATATATATATATATATATATATATATATATATATATATATATATATATATATATAATATTATATTATATATATATTATATATATATATATATTATATATATATATATATATATTATATATATATATATATATATATATATATATATATATATATAATATATATATATATATATATATATATATATATATATATATATATTATATATATATATATATATATATATATATATATATATAATATATAATATATATATATATATATATATATATTATATATATATATATATATATATATTATATATATATATATATATATATATATATATATATATATATATTATATTATATATTAGGGTGGAGCGAAAAATACTTTTTTTCTAGTATGAAGTTCTAATAGTGATTAAAAGTTGCATTTAGTGGACGAAATATGCCTGCCAAAATATGAGTTCATTTGTTTAAAATTTTCAGCTGCCACCAGGGGGCTAAAGTTAACACAATTTTGTGTAAAAAGGAAAAAAATGCTTCTATTTTAGGTTTGTCAAACTATTATAAAATTTTATCTTAGAATTATCTAATAGTTTGATTAAGATTCTTAAATGATAGGAATTCGTTTTGTAAAAATGCCTTTTCATATGCTTAATATCTTCAGCTGCCACAAGAGAGCTGAAGTTAACACAATTTAGAGTAACTGAGTCATGTTGAGACTACACTGAATGTTGTGGGGAGGGTTGTGGGGGAGGGTTTTGGTGTGAAGGAATTTCTTTCTGTGAGTCATTAGAACAGTGTGTTAACACTTGTCTTCTTAGGTAGTAGGCCTAGTCGCTCAGTTGATCGGAGAGTTTTTTAATATGATCGGAATATTATAAAACTTTATTTTAAAGTGATTTATATAGAGATAATATTGATTTTATTATAAAATGCTTGTTATAATGTATTATATAATTTTAGTTTATTTATATAATATATTATATATTTATATAATATATTATATATACTTATAAAATATATTATATATATTAATTATATAATGTTTTGATGTTACAGGATATTTTGTGATTGTGAATTTTTCTTAAAAATATTATGGCATCAAATACTAAATATAAACATTTCACTAGAGAACATATGAAGTGTGCCATATTTGAAGTACCTTGTGAGATGAGTGATATGCAACTACCAACTTATAACTGCATTATGAAAGATTACCTGTTCACAAAACATTTAGTGAAGGAGCAGATGAATAACAAGGAGCCTTCATTTTCTGAAATAGCAGAGGCAGTTTCCAAAAAGGTAGAAAATATTTGGAAGAAGGCCTCTTTGCCAATAGTTTCACATACACGCGTTTTACAGATGATGCGAGTGTACCATGATAAATACAGGTCCTTATTAAAGCCATACAAGTCACGCAAGGATCAGCCTAAGTACAAAAATCAGCTTGAAGAATTTGAAAACTCTTCAAAATGCACTTTGTTTGACATCTGCACCTGCAAATGTAAGGAGTTTAGGAGATGCTCATGTGAAAAGAGTAAGAAAGTCCCTCCAAAAGAGCAGGATTTTTTAAATGACCAACGAACACGCAGAATAATGGTGATAGGAAGCATTGACATAGCACACACAAGACGATTACAAGCAAGAGAACATCGAAAGGAAATGGAAAAAGCACGTCTGGAATCCTCACAAACAACTAGTGCTGCTATAACCAATACGTCCAACTTACAAATCGAAACAGAGACAAGTGAACTTCAACAACTAGAAGAGATATCTGAAGATAATGAGGAAGATACAACCTCGACTCAATATGTAATATCAGAACAACAGATGCGTGAGCCACTGCCTTCATTAGCAATTACTTGTGATAGATTTAAAATGTCGGACAGAGCTGGGGCTGCTATTGCTTCTGCAGTATTGGCAGATCTTAAAATTGTTACTCCCGAAGACAAAGGGAATATTATAGACAGAAGTAAGCTAAGACGTGAAAGACAAAAACAGAGAAAGGAACTACAACAGATAGGAGAGCCAAAAACCATGCGGGGATTATACTTTGATGGCAGAAAGGATAAAACAATGATTCAAGTCCAGGAGAGTGATGGCTCTAACCACCAAAGAACCAAACGCGAAGAGCATATCAGCATAATATCTGAACCACACTCTCTGTACTTTGCACATGTGACACCTTCCAGTGGCAAAGCTAAATACATTTGCACAGCGCTAGTGAATTGCTTGAAAGAAAGGAATGTTGATATAGGGAACATCGTTGCAGTTGGCTGTGATTCGACAGTGGTTAACACTGGTAGTATTGGAGGCACAATAAGATTACTGGAAGAAGCCTTTAATAAGCCATTGCAGTGGCTGATATGCCTTTTACACCTTAATGAACTTCCATTGCGCCATCTGTTTCATCACTTGGATGGTACCACTACTGGACCAAGAGCATTTTCAGGAGAAATTGGCCGAGCACTTTCAGACTGTGAAAAGCTTCCCATAGTTAACTTCAAACCCATTGAAATTCAAGAGGACATGTGTGAAGTTGATGTAGATGACATAAGTACTGACCAGAAATACCTTCTTGAAATTCACAAGGCTATATCAAGTGGAACATTCTCAAAGAGTCTTAGTCATAAGAGTCCAGGCAATATATCACATTCAAGGTGGCTCACCACAGCAAACAGGACTCTGCGGTTATATGCAAGCACAGAGAATCCTTCAGGCAATTTACAAGAATTAGCTACTTTCATTGTTAGGGTATACGCACCAATGTGGTTTCAGATAAAGCGTAAACCATTATGCCAATATGGTGCTAAACATATGTGGCATATGATTGCAAGAAGCCGGTATCTCCGTGAAGAGCTTAGGAGAGTACATGACTCAGTCATTCAGCGAAATGCATATTACGCAAATCAAGAAAACATTCTCATTGCAATGATAGCTGATGAAAGGGAGCATGTGCGTCAGTTGGGATTTAGGCGTATCATAAAAGCAAGGGCATGCATTCAAGAAACAGATGTTATCAGGTATTTTAAGGTGCCAGAAATAAATTTTTATGCCAAAGACTATACAGATCTCATTATGTGGCAAGATTTTCAGATAGCAGAACCACCGATAACCAAAGGAGTTTCTCTTGATGATATTGAATCATGCATCAAACATGGTACTACTCTTCATTCAGAATTATTTCAGTTTCCATGTCATACACAAGCCGTAGAGAGATGCGTCAAGCTCGTTACAGACGCTGCTGGATCAGTCTGCGGACCTACAAACAGAGACGGTTGGATTCGTGCTACATTAGAATCAAGGAAAAAACAGCCAAAATTTGACACAAAAGCAAATTACTAAATAGTCTTCAGCAAGAACCCTTTCTAGAGGGAGGTTGGTTGGGGAAAGGGTGGTAACTCCGCTAAGGCACGAAATAACGTTTCTTAACTGTCTCAAGCCAGTATAAAGGAGGAGAGACATCCTAATTTATTACTGTTCCCTTTTTCAAGTAAATACAGAATCATACTTAATTGTCATTTTTAAGTTAACTTCAGCCCTCTTGTGGCAGCTGAAGATATTAAGCATATGAAAAGGCATTTTTACAAAACGAATTCTTATCATTTAAGAATCTTAATCAAACTATTAGATAATTCTAAGATAAAATTTTATAATAGTTTGATAAACCTAAAATAGAAGCATTTTTTTCCTTTTTACCCAAAATTGTGTTAACTTTAGCCCCCTGGTGGCAGCTGAAAATATTAAACAAATGAACTCATATTTTGGCAGGTATATATCGTCCACTAAATGCAACTTTTAATCACTATTAGAACTTCATACTAGAAAAAAAGTATTTTTCGCTCCACCCTAATATATATCTATATATATATATATAATTATATATATATATATATATAATTATATATACATTATATATATATATCTATATATATATATATATATATATATATCTATATATATCTATATATATATATCTATATATATCTATATATATATATATATATAATCTATCTATTTATATATATATATCTATATATATTATATATATACATATATATATATATATATATATATATATATATCTATATATGTATATCTATATATATATCTATCTATCTATATATATATATATATATATATATATATATATATATATATATATATATATATATATATCGGGTCCGCAAAAAAAAAAGGAGCATGACGAAAATTGCTCTCACGCCCGTATTTTTTGCCGTACCTTTAAATGTTATATATCTAGCTAAAGATAAAAGAGCCCAGAGTTGTATAAAACAAATTTCATCAAATTCGGTCATAAAATAAAGATTTTATGGCCACAAACGTGCAATGACTACAACAAAAAGTGAATTTCCGCGTAAAAATTTAATGGTTTTCTCATTTTAAATTATTTTTTTCAGATGCCTAAATAATTTTAATCAATAAAAATTATAATATGCCCTTTTCTAAAGAAGATAAAATATTTATAAAACATTATAGACTTGATAAAAATTATGGCGCAATAAAATTATTACAAGAGTAATTATTACATATTATTACAAATTATTACATATCGAACAATTTTTTTAGTCTTATAATTTCGTTTTCTTTGGAAATTGTAAAATTATATGACATGTTTTAGTAAAACTTTTATATTTTCTTTAATTTTTGATGTATTGACATGAAATTTGGTACTAACTTAGGTTATTTGTTGCTTATTTGCCTAAAATAAGTTATTTGTCATTATGTGTAAAAATAAATGTACAGTAAACATTTTCGTCATGCTCCTTTTTTTTTTGCGGATCCTTGTAATAATTTTATTGCGCCATAATTTTTATCAAGTCTATAATGTTTTATTAATATTTTATCTTCTTTAGAAAAGGGCATATTATCATTTTTATTGATTAAAATTATTTAGGCATCTGAAAAAAATAATTTAAAATGAGAAAAACCATTAAATTTTTACGCGGAAATTCACTTTTTTTAGTCATTGCACCTTTGTGGCCATAAAATCTTTATTTTATGACCGAGTTTGATGAAATTTCTTTTATACAACTCTGGGCTCTTTTATCTTTAGCTAGATATATAACATTTAAGGGTCCGGCAAAAAATGCGGGCGTGAGAGCAATTTTAGTCATGCTCCTTTTTTTTTTGCGGACCCGATATACAGGGTGGGCGGAAAGTAGCTCCCTATTTTGGATTGGTAAAAAAATACGTATATTATCCATTTATTTCAGAAGAAATAATATGAAAAGGTAGGCATACATGGTAGGTTTTCTCTAAAATTCAATGTGGGCTCCAACTCTTTCCACCAGCTTCTGGAGCCGCCCAGGAATGGCGTCCACTGACTTTAGCAGGAACTCCGGCGGGATGGAGGACATGACTTCCCGAATTCGGTCCTCCAGTCCTTCCAATGTCTTCGGTTTGGTGCGGGAGACTTCTTCCTTTACCCACCCCCAAAGAAAGAAGTCGCACGGTGTCAAGTCGGGGCTCCTGGCTGGCCATTGATGTGGACCACGACGACCCATCCAACGCCCAGGGAAGTGGGCATCCAGCCACTCACGGACAACAAGAGCGAAGTGCGGAGGGGCGCCATCTTGCATAAATATCAGATCGTCGATGTTCTCCCATGTGCTGACAACCGGCCAGACCTCGTTTCGCAACATAGCAAGGTACCGCTCAGCATTCATGGTGTTGCGCAGAAGGAACGGGCCCACAACCTGATCTGAGGTCATACCACACCACACCGTTACACTGAACCGATTCTGCCGTTTTTTCAGCGGTAACCGTGCGACTTCTTTCTTTGGGGGTGGGTAAAGGAAGAAGTCTACCGCACCAAACCGAGGACATTGGAAGAACTGGAGGACCGAATTCGGGAAGTCATGTCCTCCATCCCGCCGGAGTTCCTGCTAAAGTCAGTGGACGCCATTCCTGGGCGGCTCCAGAAGCTGGTGGAAAGAGTTGGAGCCCACATTGAATTTTAGAGAAAACCTACCATGTATGCCTACCTTTTCATATTATTTCTTCTGAAATAAATGGATAATATACGTATTTTTTTACCAATCCAAAATAGGGAGCTACTTTCCGCCCACCCTGTATATCTATATCTATATATATATATATATATATATCTATATATATATATATATATATATATATATATATATATCTATATATATATATATCTATATATAATATATATACTGTGTATATATATATAGAAACGACGTAAGTATAGAGGAATGTTCTGCACACGAGGAAGAGAAATAACGAACAACAAATGAAAAATGAGGTCCCGCCCTGGAATCGAACCCAGGATCTTCCGATTGCCGGTCCGATATGCTAACCACTACACCATTTGTTCGTTATTTCTCTTCCTCGTGTGCAGAACATTCCTCTATACTTACGTCGTTTCTATACATTAATATACTGCGTGGTCATTGCAGTTAAATGTACATATTAACGATTTGCGAGGGTGCCCTCTCAAGGCATTGGTTTCTGCCCTATGTAGGAGAATTACGACTTCTGACTATTGTTCCCTGTGGTGTAGTGGTTAGCATATAGGACCGGCAATCGGAAGATCCTGGGTTCGATTCCCGGGCGGGACCTCATTTTTCATTTGTTCGTTATTTCTCTTCCTCGTGTGCAGAACATTCCTCTATACTTACGTCGTTTCTATACATTAATATACTGCGTGGTCATTGCAGTTAAATGTATATATATAGATATATATATATATAAATATATAGATATATATATAAATAAATATATAGATATATATATATAAATATATAGATATATATATATAAATATATAGATATATATATATAAATATATAGATATATATATATAAATATATAGATATATATATATAAATATATATATATATAATATAAATATATATATTATATATATAAATATATATATATATATATATATAAATATATAGATATATATATATAAATATATAGATATATATATATAAATATATAGATATATAAATATATAGATATATATATAAATATATAGATATATATATATATATATATATATATTATAGATATATATATGTATAGATATAGATATATATAGATATATATATATATATATATATATATATATATATCGGACGAAGCGTTATATCGTGAACTAAAGAGAATAATCGGTAGTGAGCAGGCTTTAGTTATGGGTGACTTTAATTGCGCCAACGTGAATTACGATACAATGCAGGGAGACGCGGAAGGTAATCGTTTAGTTAATTTTCTCGAGGATAGCTTTCTTATTCAAAAGGTTGGGGAACCTACGAGGTTGGACAGTATTTTAGATTTAGTAATAACTACGGATGATAGGCTAATTACTGATCTTCAAGTAATAGAACCGTTGAGCAATAGCGATCACAATATGGTAGAGTTTGTCCTCTCAGTAAGTCACTCGAAACCAACTAACTCGACTAAAATTCCTAGCTTCCAGCACGCAGACTTTAGTAAATTTCGAAATAAATTTTCACACGTCAATTGGGAAAACGTAATGGGAACTCCAACGCAAAACTAATGTGGGAATCGTTCGTAACGGTATTTAGGACTATAAATGAGGAATGTGTACCGTACAAAATTAAGCGTGCGAAAGTAAACAACAAGCCCTTGTGGTTTACTTCTAGAGTAGGAGACATTATAAAGAGTAGAGAGAGGGCTTGTAGGCTATACAAGTGCGATAAAGATAATCTGTTGTTACGAAACAACTACATATCTCTAAGGCGTGAAGCTAAAAGTGTAATAAAAAAGTCAAAACGCGAATCTGAAATCTCCATAGCTCGTGACAGTAAAGAAAACCCCAAGCGATTCTTTCAATACGTCAATAATAGAAATCCAGTAAAAAGTGTCTTAGGTCCATTAAAAAATGGAAATGGAGATCTAGTCTCTGAAAACAAGGAAATGGCTACCTTGCTAAACGAATTTTTTACGTCAGTTTTTACTATAGAAGATGTAACGAATATCCCTACGGTCATAGACATAATACCTTTTGATAATGGTAATATTTTGGATAATATTGTCGTTAGTGAAGGGGAAGTAATGCGCTATATTGATAAAATGAAAACGCGTAAATCACCGGGTCCGGATTCCATATATCCCATACAACTAAAAGAATTAAAAGATAGCATTGTTGTGCCGCTAACAAAGATTTTTAATGCGTCTATTTCTGAGGGTGCGTACCAGATAATTTCAAGTTAGCAAACGTAACACCTATCTTTAAGAAAGGCGATAAAGGTGCGGCGGGAAATTATAGGCCAATCAGTTTAACGTCTGTTGTAGGTAAGCTACTGGAATCAATAATTAGGGGTCGTATAGTCGAACACTTAGAAGTGCATAATCTGGTTAGAAATACGCAGCACGGTTTTAGGCGAAACAAATCTTGCTTAACTAATCTTTTAGAATTTTTACAAAGCGTGGTTAACGTTTACGATAGACATCGGGCGGTTGATGTAGTGTATTTAGATTTTCAAAAAGCGTTTGACACCGTGCCGCACAAAAGACTGATTGAAAAAACTAAGGCTCATGGAATCAGGGGTGTAGTAATAAATTGGCTAGAGGAATGGTTGCGAGGCAGGAAACAGAGGGTGGTCGTTGATGGAGCGGTCGTGTTGGGCTAATGTAGCGAGTGGCGTTCCTCAGGGTTCTGTATTGGGCCCCTTGCTTTTTCTTATACAGTATATATTAACGATTTAGATGTCGGCCTAGTCAGTACAGTTTCAAAGTTTGCGGATGACACGAAGCTGGGTGGTAGGGCGATTAATGACGAAGATAGAGGTAAAATTCAGGAAGATCTGAATAAAATCGTTGATTGGTCAGTCACATGGCAAATGAGATTAAACGTGGATAAGTGCAAAATTATGCATATAGGTTCGCGTAACGGTAATTTTGCGTATAGTATGTCAGGGAAAGATTTAACAAGCGTAGAGCAGGAAAAAGATTTAGGAGTTATAGTCACTGGTGATTTAAAAGTAGCGAAACAAAGTACAGCGGCGGTCAATAAGGCGAACAAAGTGTTAGGTTTTATAGCTCGAAATTTTGAGTACAAATCGCGCGATATTATAGTTCCTCTTTATAAATAATTAGTTAGACCCCATTTGGAGTACGCGGTCCAATTTTGGAATCCGCATATGCGCAAAGATATAGACAAAATCGAAAGAGTTCAAAGACGAGCAACTAAGATGATTCCGTCTCTTAGGTCAAAGTCGTACGAGGATAGGCTTAGAGATAAAATTGACTACACTCGAGACTAGGAGGTTAAGGGGTGATCTAATCCAGGTTTTCCAAAATTATGAATGGGTTTGATAACGTAGATAGAGATAGCTTTTTCGAAATATCTCAATATAATAGGACTAGAAATAACGGGTGTAAGTTGACAAGTAGAAGGTTCGAGACAGCAGTTGCGAAAAACTTTTTTACGCATAGAATAGTAAATAGCTGGAATAGTTTGCCGGTAGAAGTAATTAGTAGCACGTCTATAAACATGTTTAAGAATCGATTGGACGCGCATGTTGATAGAAAGGGTATAGTTTAAGGTAGTAAAATTAAGGCTTTGTGGGGATAGATCCCACAGCTCAACACAAGTGTTGTGGGATATAGGGAGGCAGCGTCTTGGGTTAGGGGATACTCTGTCCTTACACACCCCATTTAAAGAGATTCCTCTGCCGCGCGGTGCCCCCCATAGTACTGTGAGGTATTGAAAAACTCATGATCTTCACTTGCCCCACAAACACCTTTAAACGGGAGACCCATAATGGGTGCACACACATTTCTACATTACTGTACAGTCTTTACAGCCACACCTACACTTTTCCTCGTAAGTGTATATATTGTAATGTATATGGTTGTAAATTTGACTTGGTCCGCAATCGATATGAACCGTGACTTGATGGATACCGTAATAAAATTGACTGGATTCTTTGGATCTGATATATTTGCATGTCCGTTATATAATAGATATAGAGTGTAACATATTTGTGGATAGTAGTCTATTATGACTTGATCCTCTGGATCGAGAGATTCTATCTTTAGTTTTAAATCGATAATTAATTATTTTTAAATTGATAATGTATATGGTTGTAAAGTTTGACTTGGTCCGCAATCGATATGGACCGTGACTTGATGGATACCGTAATGAAATTGACTGGATTCTTTGGATCTGATATATTTGCATGTCCGTTATAAATAGATATAGAATGTAACATATTTGTGGATAGTAGTCTAACTTGCTCCTCTGGACCGAGAGATTCTATCTTTAGTTTTAAACCGATAATTAATTATTTTTAAATTGATAATTATTTAGTTTCGTAAAAATTGGTCGTTGCCAATTTACCGGCAGTTTTTAAATAAGTTTCTTATGTTCTTGTGGTTCGGAACCCACGTAAAATTGTAGGTCCCCTCCGCCACCACGGAGGACATACACAATACACGATTACAAACACAGTTAGGTAGACCAGCCATGAGTGAATCTTAGGGTCTTTGTTGGTCTGAAACATTATAACATTATATATATATAGATATATATATATATATATATATATATATATATATATATATCGATATATATAGATATATATATATATCGATATATATATATATATATATATATGTCGTAAAGAACGACGCTTGTATAGGAGATATTCCGCGCAAGACGAGAGAGAGAGAACGAAACAAATGAAAAAATGAGGTAACCACCTGGGAATCGAACCCGGGATCTTCGATTGCCGGTCAGACGCGATACCATTACACCATGGGCCTCACTCTTCCAAATGCCGTAATTCTTCTACATACTCGCAGAAACCAATGCCCCAAGGGGGCACCTCCCGCATGCCGTAACATTATATACATTCAACTGCAAAGAACACGCAGTATAAATAACGTAAAGAACGACGCTTGTATAGGAGATATTCCGCGCAAGACGAGAGAGAGAGAACGAAACAAATGAAAAAATGAGGTAACCACCTGGGAATCGAACCCGGGATCTTCCGATTGCCGGTCAGACGCGAGTGAGGCCCATGGTGTAATGGTATCGCGTCTGACCGGCAATCGGAAGATCCCGGGTTTCGATTCCCAGGTGGTTACCTCATTTTTTCATTTGTTTCGCTCTCTCTCTCGTCTTGCGCGGAATATCTCCTATACAAGCGTCGTTCTTTACGTTATTTATACTGCGTGTTCTTGCAGTGAATGTATATAATGTTACGGCATGCGGGAGGTGCCCCCTTGGGGCATTGGTTTCTGCGAGTATGTAGAAGAATTACGGCATTTGGAAGAGTGAGGCCCATGGTGTAATGGTATCGCGTCTGACCGGCAATCGGAAGATCCCGGGTTCGATTCCCAGGTGGTTACCTCATTTTTTCATTTGTTTCGTTCTCTCTCTCTCTCTCTTGCGCGGAATATCTCCTATACAAGCGTCGTTCTTTACGTTATTTATACTGCGTGTTCTTTGCAGTTGAATGTATATAATGTTACGGCATGCGGAGGTGCCCCCTTGGGGCATTGGTTTCTGCGAGTATGTAGAAGAATTACGGCATTTGGAAGAGTGAGGCCCATGGTGTAATGGTATCGCGTCTGACCGGCAATCGGAAGATCCCGGGTTCGATTCCCAGGTGGTTACCTCATTTTTTCATTTGTTTCGTTCTCTCTCTCTCGTCTTGCGCGGAATATCTCCTATACAAGCGTCGTTCTTACGTTATTTATACTGCGTGTTCTTTGCAGTTGAATGTATATAATGTTACGGCATGCGGGAGGTGCCCCCTTGGGGCATTGGTTTCTGCGAGTATGTAGAAGAATTACGGCATTTGGAAGAGTGAGGCCCATGGTGTAATGGTATCGCGTCTGACGGCAATCGGAAGATCCCGGGTTCGATTCCCAGTGGTTACCTCATTTTTTCATTTGTTTCGTTCTCTCTCTCTCGTCTTGCGCGGATATCTCCTATACAAGCGTCGTTCTTTACGTTATTATATACTGCGTGTTCTTTGCAGTTGAATGTATATAATGTTACGGCATGCGGGAGGTGCCCCCTTGGGGCATTGGTTTCCTGCGAGTATGTAGAAGAATTACGGCATTTGGAAGAGTGAGGGCCCATGGGGTAATGGTATCGCGTCTGACCGGCAATCGGAAGATCCCGGGTTCGATTCCCAGGTGGTTACCTCATTTTTTCATTTGTTTCGTTCTCTCTCTCTCGTCTTGCGCGGAATATCTCCTATACAAGCGTCGTTCTTTACGTTATTTATACTGCGTGTTCTTTTTGCAGTTGAATGTGTATATATATATATGTGTGTGTAAAAATGAATGAATAATCATATTCATTTTTACATAAGAACCAAAATCGCTTAACGCGAGTTTGGATAATAATTTTACTTGTAGCTCCTATTTTTTTGTTCGTGTCACAACCTACGAATCTACCATATCTATGGTTTATCGTATCCATTTCCATTTGTTATAGAAGTTATTATAATTAATTATGATTGTCTTGCATCTCACCTCGACCCTAGATTATACATACACATTGCATATAAGAGGGACTGGAACCCGTAGTTGTGCTTCTTAGTCCTTGATACCCATTCTGTCTTTAATTCGTTTCTTTTAGGTCCTCCCAAATAATGACTTACAGTTATACTGCACGTATGACATAATGTGAATAACTATGACGTCATAAAGTAACTTAATTCTCTTCACGTTTTCCATACCTTGAACACTGAATCACGTGTTTAGTATTTGGACATCTTCCGTATTGAATGTATGGTAAATTCCTAATAATAATAATAATATAATAATAATAATAATAATAAAAAGAAAAGAAACTTCATTCTCTATACATCATTAGTTATGTTGTTTCCTACCTATTGTCTACTGATACCTATCAACCTATCAGTCCATATTTTACGCGTCTCTATATTACGCACACAACCTATTGGATTATGTACATGTAAAATACGTCCACATATATTTTTTTTTTATTATTTTTTTTAAGTGCGTTCAACCCTCACAAGCATTCATTAGGCTTACAGTAGTTAAATGCTCAAATTCGCGAATCAGCAGAACCGAACGTTTCTAAGATAAACATCCCCTTTCGCTCTGATCCAAATTTATAACATGTTAAACATATTATAACATATTATGTATATAAATCTATATCATGTGTGCCATGTACTTTGTATTTTATTTCTAACATCTTAATTGTCTATTAATATGAAACACTGTAAAAACAAAACAAAGCTATAGTAACTGTTTAATTGTAATTAACTAATACTTTAATTAATAATAACTTGTAATGTACTTCAATGAAACTATAATTGAATGTAATGACTTTATATATAATGTAAGAATGTACTTTAATAGAACTGTAAGGGACAATCATAAGCGAATGGGAAGTAATCCATAATCGAAATCATAATTGTAATAAACCCAAACAAAAATGTACTCAGTTGTGAAATAATATCGCCTTCAGAAATGAAGACGTGGCAAAAAAAAAAAAGATGTTTTTATTTTATTTTATTTTTTTTTAATTTTTATTTGGAAACTTTCAAACACCTGATCGTGTTTAAAAGGGGGAAAACTTAACCTCCAACTGCCATCCCCCAACATTCAGGCATATTTTATACATGTATTTGTAAAATGAAGGACACTTCATTACGGCTCTCTGCTTTGGTCACTGCTAAGAGACTCCCCTTGTTAGCAGCCTCGCTACGGGGAGGGGGCAGAGGCCCCTTGCCTCCTTAATATTTTTAGATTCCGGCCTGAGCTATGGTCGAAAGAGGTCGAACCTCTACCCCTGTAAAATTCAGACCACTACCTGTAAATTTTTAAGAAGAAAATTACAGTAAGAGAAACTTATTTTATTTTCCCCCTCGAGTTGGGCTATCTTCAGAGGAATTTAGTCAAGAAAGTAGAAGTATCAGATTATTATTGAAAGAAAAGAATTAACAGAGTGTCGACCCCATAAAGCGAGAGAAAAGAATTAGAAAGTTATAGAAGAAATACCCGTTGCTTGCCTCCCTAACTAGAACCCCCGTCGATCCGAACCAACCCAGGGCCATAGACGGAGGGGTTAACAGCTGGCGACCCTTTACCAGGATAAGAAGAAGATTTATAAAAGAAGATTTATAAAAGAAGAAAGAAGATTTATAAAAGAAGATTTATAAAAGAAGATTTATCAGGATAAAACCATTTGACCGGCGTGTCACGACTTCTTGTTCGTAACATCCACCCTTGAACCGGTGTGTCACGACTCCAAGTTCCCCACGCCTAGTTTTCATCCCTGAAGAAGTAGCCAGCAAGACGTCTTCAGGACACGTCTCTAAGGACTGCGCCCCAGAAATTTGTTAAGTACAGAGTTTGTTTTTTTTAAGAAATTTATAAACACTTGAAAAGTCAGTATTATTAACAGTTAATAATGAGTATCAAGTCAGAATTTACAAGAAACACAGTGAACATTTCAGACACCAGTGATACATTTTTTTAGTGAAACAGTAATTTTCACAGAGAGTTAATTGTAACAGAGAGTTAATTGTAACAGAGAGTTAATTGTAACAGAGAGTTAATTTCAGAGAGAGTTAATTTCAGAGAGAGTTAATTTCAGAGAGAGTTAATTTCAGTTATTTTCACTATTATATTCAGTATAGAATAATTTTATTTTATGTATCAAACATAATAGTATCGTACCTTCGTGTACATTAGAGTGAAATGTCGTTTACATTTTATATTTTTGTTTGCAAATTTTTTTCAATTACTGAATTGAATTGACTTGCAAATTAAGAGAGAGAGAGAGTTTATAGAGAGTTTATAGATTTAGAGAGATATTTGAAGTAAGTTTTCGTTGCAAATAAGTTGCAAGTCAGTTTTGAAGTAAGTTTTCGTTGCAAATAAGTTGCAAGTCAGTTTTGAAGCCAGTTTTCGTTGCAAATAAGTTGCAAGTCAGTTTTGAAGTCAGTTTTAGTTGCAAAGAAGTTGCAAGTCAGTTTTGAAGTCAGTTTTCGTTGCAAATAAGTTGCAAGTCAGTTTTGAAGTCAGTTTTCGTTGCAAATAAGTTGCAAGTCAGTTTTCGTTGCAAATAAGTTGCAAGTCAGTTTTCGTTGCAAATGAGTTGCAAGTCAGTTTTCGTTGCAAATAAGTTTTGAAGTCAGAAGGTTGCGCCAAGATGGACAACCGCCCCAGAGATTTATAGAAATACTTGACAAGAGGTCAAGTCAGAAGGTTGCGCCAAGATGGACAACCGCCCCAGAGATTTATAGAAATACTTGACAAGAGGTCAAGTCAGAAGGTTGCGCCAAGATGGACAACCGCCCCAGAGATTTATAGAAATACTTGACAAGAGGTCAAGTCAGAAGGTTGCGCCAAGATGGACAACCGCCCCAGAGATTTATAGAAATACTTGACAAGAGGTCAAGTCAGAAGGTTGCGCCAAGATGGACAACCGCCCCCAGAGATTTATAGAAATACTTGACAAGAGGTCAAGTCAGAAGGTTGCGCCAAGATGGACAACCGCCCCCAGAGATTTATAGAAATACTTGCAAGAGGTCAAGTCAGAAGGTTGCGCCAAGGGACAACCGCCCCAGAGATTTATAGAAATACTTGAAGAGGTCAAGTCAAGGTTGCGCCAAGAGGGACAACCGCCCCAGAGAAGATTAAGAAGCCAGTTTTGAAGAAGCCAGTTTTGAAGAAGCCAGTTTTGAAGAAGCCAGTTTTGAAGAAGCCAGTTTTGAAGAAGCCAGTTTTGAAGAAGCCAGTTTTGAAGCAGTTAGTTTTGAAGCAGTTAGTTTTGAAGCAGTTAGTTTTGAAGCAGTTAGTTTTGAAGCAGTTAGTTTTGAAGCAGTTAGTTTTGAAGCAGTTAGTTTTTAAGAAGTCAGTTTTTAAGTCCCAAGTCATTTCAATGCAGTCAATTGAATTCAACTTTTTCTTTGTAAGTTAAGAGAATTTAATTTAAGAAAATGTAATTTAAGAATTTAATTCAACCTTTTTTTGTGTTGTAAAGAGAATTTAATTCAACCTGAATTGACCGGGTTGCGTCTTTAGTTAACCTTTCTTTGTTTTGTTGTAAGAAGGAAATGGACCGATTTGTCTTCTTTTTCATGCCATTGTTGCGTATAAAAATATATAGGTAAAATGACATATTTTATTGTTGGCAACCAAAACCGTTTTTACAAATGTTGGTAACGAGTTTTATAATTATTGCGATTATATGATGACAGAAATAGTGTAATAATTAATCGATCATGTACCTAATTTATCTTGCTCTGTATGGTCGGGAAATTTACCCGTAGGACCGCACATACCCTAAATTTCAGTTGTGTTTATTCTTTTTTGTCATTTAATTTTAATAAAACTTCTACACAATAAAACATATGTATTTATCATATGCAAACAAGTTTTCAGACTAAAATATCAAATAATTCAGTCTATCAACATTTAACGAAAGAGTATAATTTTTCTACTTAACATGCAAAAATTATTAAACCTTTTTAATATTTTTTTTAGTATATAAAAATAATTTTTAATGTAAAATTTACCTGAAATTATTAAAAGAAAAGATTGTTCGAAATGCTTTCCTTCCATTTCAATAACTTTTATTCTTGGCCGAAACTCATCTAAGGTTCGATTTACTTTTATTTTTAAGAATATTATAAAATTATGTTTAGCTCATTAAAATGCATAAATTGTTTATATTTTAATTTGTATTCTTAATTTTCTTAATTCAATTATCGTACCGATACTTCTGGTTAATGTTAATGGTTATATAGTTCATATATAGCTAGGAATGTTACTAGTCGAATTTAATTCCATCTTCAAAATTCAATTTTTAAACCGTGAGATTTACTTTCATCAATTGTAAGTCCTCTAAGTACATTTCTTTTTATTACCTTAATACGTGTAACTGATTTAATTAAATACTTAAATACTACCTTGAACTTAAAGGATTTTATGATAATAATAATAAAACAACAACAATAATTGACTCAAAAGATTTTATAACCCTAAACCCATCTTAAATTATTATACATTATTTTTAAACTTTGTTAATTCAAAAACCTTCCAAATCTCTACACATACACACGCATGTATGCACACTATATATACTATATATACAAACCTTATTCTAAAATCATTCGATATCACAAACTATTTCATAGCGTGTAGGTGCTAACTCTGCTATTTATATAGTCCTAAGCCTTTTTGCTTACTATATATAAATTTTTGCTCAGGCATTTATTCAGTTAATTTAAGAATCCTCTCCGCTAATCTATCCCTCAAATTTATAAGATACACACTTTGTATCTAATACACACATACACACTAGACCACAGGTCTATACATCATCCATTACGTAATTCGATTTTTACCTACAATAGTCAATAAAATTAGTTATAGACTGCACGATCAGGGTAACTTTGGAAAATAATTTATATTTTTCCCTTTTACCTACTATTCAGTATGTATGTAATTTTCCCCACAGAATTTTTTTTTAAATTAACAATACCATTCTTTGCCTAACTTAATTGTTTGTCCAAATTAATGTATTAATCCTTTTATTCTGTTTGCATAAATTAAAGTATTAATCTTTGAATTTTTTATATTATATAATAACTCACTTGTTCTGTATAAAAATTTGTAATGTAAAGAAAAAATTCGTCATCTAACTTGAAGTAGTTAGGATGTTATTTTCTCATTTGTATTGTATTAATGGTACCCTATTAGATTATTGTATAAATATTTTTTTAAAAGGGGAGAGCAATGTAAAAATGAAAATAATCAATATTCATTTTTACATAAGAACCAAAATCGCTTAACGCGAGTTTGGATAATAATTTTACTTGTAGCTTCCTATTTTTTTGTTCGTGTCAACCCTACGATCTACCATATCTATGGTTTAGTCGTATCCATTTTCCATTTGTTATAGAAGTTATTATAATTAATTATGATTGTCTTGCATCTCACCCTCGACCCTAGATTATACATACACATTGCATATAAGAGGACTGGAACCCGTAGTTGTGCTTCTTAGTCCTTGATACCCATTCTGTCTTTAATTCGTTTCTTTTAGGTCCTCCCAAATAATGACTTACAGTTATACTGCACGTATGACATAATGTGAATAACTATGACGTCATAAAGTAACTTAATTCTCTTCACGTTTTCCATACCTTGAACACTGAATCACGTGTTTAGTATTTGGACATCTTCCGTATTGAATGTATGGTAAATTCCTTAATAATAATAATAATAATAATAATAATAATAATAAAAAGAAAAAGAAACTTCATTCTCTATACATCATTAGTTATGTTGTTTCCTACCTATTGTCTACTGATACCTATCAACCTATCAGTCCATATTTTACGCGTCTCTATATTACGCACACAACCTATTGGATTATGTACATGTAAAATACGTCCACATATATTTTTTTTTTATTTTTTTTTAAGTGCGTTCAACCCTCACAAGGCATTCATTAGGCTTACAGTAGTTAAATGCTCAAATTCGCGAATCAGCAGAACCGAACGTTTCTAAGATAAACATCCCCTTTCGCTCTGATCCAAATTTATAACATGTTAAACATATTATAACATATTATGTATATAAATCTATATCATGTGTGCCATGTACTTTGTATTATATTTCTAACATCTTAATTGTCTATTAATATGAAACACTGTAAAAACAAAACAAAGCTATAGTAACTGTTTAATTGTAATTAACTAATACTTTAATTAATAATAACTTGTAATGTACTTCAATGAAACTATAATTGAATGTAATGACTTTATATATAATGTAAGAATGTACTTTAATAGAACTGTAAGGGACAATCATAAGCGAATGGGAAGTAATCCATAATCGAAATCATAATTGTAATAAACCCAAACAAAAATGTACTCAGTCGTGAAATAATATCGCCTTCAGAAATGAAGACGTGGCAAAAAAAAATAAGATTAGTTTTTATTTTTATTTATTTTTTTAAATTTTTATTTGGAAACTTTCAAACACCTGATCGTGTTTAAAAGGGGGGAAACTTAACCTCCAACTGCCATCCCCCAACATTCAGGCATATTTTATACATGTATTTGTAAAATGAAGGACACTTCATTACGAGACTCTGCTTTGGTCACTGCTAAGAGACTCCCCTTGTTAGCAGCCTCGCTGCGGGGAGGGGGCAGAGGCCCCTTGCCTCCTTAA
>JAJOZX010020049.1:7500-10000 GCA_023014485.1 Bathynomus jamesi
TCAAATTTACAACCATATACATTACAATATATACACTTACGAGGAAAAGTGTAGGTGTGGCTGTAAAGACTGTACAGTAATGTAGAAATGTGTGTGCACCCATTATGGGTCTCCCATTTAAAGGTGTTTGTGGGGCAAGTGAAGATCATGAGTTTTTCAATACCTCACAGTACTATGGGGGGCACCGCTCGGCAGAGGAATCTCTTTAAATGGGGTGTGTAAGGACAGAGAGTATCCCCTAACCCAAGACGCTGCCTCCCTATATCCCACAACACTTGTGTTGAGCTGTGCGATCTATCCCCACAAAGCCTTAATTTTACTACCTTAAACTATACCCTTTCTATCAACATGCGCGTCCAATCGATTCTTAAACATGTTTATAGACGTGCTACTAATTACTTCTACCGGCAAACTATTCCAGCTATTTACTATTCTATGCGTAAAAAAGTTTTTCGCAACTGCTGTCTCGAACCTTCTACTTGTCAACTTACACCCGTTATTTCTAGTCCTATTATATTGAGATATTTCGAAAAAGCTATCTCTATCTACGTTATCAAACCCATATATGTATATATATATATATATATATATATATATATATAATATATATATATATATATATATGTATATGTAATATATATATATATATATATATAATATATATATATATGTGGTGTATATATATATATATATATATATGTGTATATATATATATATGTATATATAATATATATATATATATTATATATATATAATATATATAATAATAATATATATATGTGTATATATATATATAGTATATATATATATGTGTATATATATATATATATATATACACGGTGAACCAAAAGTAGGTGGACAGTAGGTTGAATACGTTTGTGTTATATTATATTATAACTATGGTGTTCATTATAACTATGGTGTTTGTGTTTTATATTAAATATTATAACTAAATTTATTTAAATTTTATTTTGTATTATAGTATACAAAAAAATTAAATATGTATTCTCAAAATAAAACGTTATCATTTACTGTCCACCTACATTTGGTTCACCCTGTATATATATATATATATATATATATATATATATATTATATATATGTGTGTATATATATATATGTGTATATATATGTATAATATATATATGTGTGTGTGTATATATATATAATATATATGTATAATATATATACATATATGTGTGTGTATATATATATATATATATATATATATATATATATATATATATAGTATATATATATATATGTGTGTGTATATATGTATATATTATATATATATATATATATATATATATATATATATATATATATGTATATATATATATTATATACACAAATATACAAGGCCTCTATACGGACCATGCAGACTGCAAATTACAATACTTGCAAAATTTAGCTACGGAAACCGGCATAGATATCATAGGCCTAACGGGAACACACTTACATAAGTGCGAAAAAGGCTGTGAAAACTGCATCGAGAATACTGAAATAGCATTGCTGGTCTACAACATATACAGAGCAGATAGAGTGGCTAGACGAGGGGGAGGGTGTTGTATCTACGTGAAAAACACCCACACATGTGAAGTGAGGGTAAAGAAATCAAACAGCACAGTTGAAGTTATTATATTAGAAGTAAAAGAACTGAACCTAACCATTATGAACATCTACAGACCACCAAACACCACAAAAAGTGAATTCCAATTTGCTACAAATGAAATAGAAAACATATTAAAATTAGTTGAAACTCCAGCAACAAATATTCTAATTTTCGGAGATTTTAATTTCCCATTCATATCATGGAAGAAAAATGACGAAGTTATATATGTTGAGAAGTTTCATGGCAACATTACTAAAGATGACAGAACCCAAGCAACAATGCTATTAGATATTATGGAACATTACGCCCTTACCCAGGAAATCTGTGAAGCCACGAGAAAGGAGAACGTTTTTGGATTTAATGTGGACAAATAACAACGAGATAATAATAAATAAAAAAGTAACGCGCACAAAGTTCTCCGACCATAACCTCATCGATATACAATTGAAGTTAGCACACAGAGGTCCGAAAACGCATCCAAGAGAGGCAGATGGAATATTTGAAGGCTTAAACATAAATTCAAAGAAAGTAAATTGGGAAAACGTAAATAAAGATTTAAAGGAGGTAAATTGGGAATTGCTACTATACGAGAAGACTCCACAAGAAATACTATGTATAATAGAGACGGAAACCAAACCTATAATACTGAAACATATTCCAGAGAGAGAGGAAAGAAAACGTAGCAAGCTCGAGAGGAAAATCAGGACTCTATTCAGGCAACGAAGACAAACCGTAAAACATCTCCACAGATGCAGAACTGATGCAAAGAGACTCAAACTAGAGAGGAAACTTTGCGAAATAGGAATGGACCTAAAGCAAACATTCATACATAAGACAAACGAGGAGGAAAACAAGGTAGCAGAAAACATAAAAAATAACCCAAAA
>JAJOZX010020049.1:15000-22500 GCA_023014485.1 Bathynomus jamesi
ATTAGCCCAGCACGACTCCGCTCCATCAACGACCACCCTCTGTTTCCTGCCTCGCAACCACTCTTCTAGCCAATTTATTACTACACCCCTGATTCCATGAGCCTTAGTTTTTTCAATGAGTCTTTTGTGCGGCACGGTGTCAAACGCTTTTTGAAAATCTAAATACACTACATCAACCGCCCGATGTCTATCGTAAACGTCAACCACGCTTTGGAAAAATTCTAAAAGATTAGTTAAGCAAGATTTCTTTCGCCTAAATCCGTGCTGTGTATTTCTAACAAGTTTATGGTAATCTAAGTGTTCGACTATATGATCCCTAATTATTGATTCCAAAAGCTTACCTACAACAGACGTTAAACTGATTGGCCAATAATTTCCCGCCGCACCTTTATCGCCTTTCTTAAAGATTGGTGTTACGTTTGCTAACTTGAAATTATCTGGTACGCACCCCTCAGAAATAGACGCATTAAAAATCTTTGTTAGCGGCACAACAATGCTATCTTTTAATTCTTTTAGTTGTATGGGATATATGGAAACCGGACCCGGTGATTTACACGTTTTCATTTTATCAATATAGCGCATTACTTCCCCTTCACTAACGACAATATTATCCAAAATATTACCATTATCAAAAGGTATTATGTCTATGACCGTAGGGATATTCGTTACATTTTCTATAGTAAAAACTGACGTAAAAAATTCGTTTAGCAAGGTAGCCATTTCCTTGTTTTCAGAGACTAGATCTCCATTTACATATATATATATATATATATATATATATATATATATATATATATATATATATATATATAATATATATATATATATATTATATATATATATATATATATATATATATGTATATATATATGTATATATGTATATTATATGTATAATATATGTATATATGTATATATATATATGTATATGTATATATATATATATATATATATATATATATATATATATATATATATATATATATATATATATATATATATATATATAATATATATATATATATATATATAATGAAGTTGGAGCTGCGCGTTTAGGAAGACTATTTCATAATACTGTCTCTTCTTTTCAGGCTGCCGTAAGCCGAACGGTCCCAGCGTAAATTCCACAAATTTCCCCCGCGCTCGCGAAGGTGTCGCAATTACAAACAATTTGAAGGTTCTATCCTTAAATGCTCGTAGCCTACGAAATAAAATAAACGAATTTTTTTCTTTAATTGCTTGTAAAGACTATGATTTAATTGCGATAAATGAATCGTGGCTTAGCACTGAAACACGTGACTTTGTAGGGGAGTATCAAATTAAAGGTTATAGACTTTTTGTTAAAAACAGAATAGGTAGGCGAGGAGGCGGTGTTATGTTGTATATCAAAGATAATATTGCGAACGTTATAGAAGTAAAGCACTCAATTCCAGAACCGATAGATTCGACTATAGCAGAACTTAAATTGAACGATTTCAAACTTCTTGTTGCGGTTATATATAGGCCCCCAAATCAAACAGCTGCTACGGACGAAGCGTTATATCGTGAACTAAAGAGAATAATCGGTAGTGAGCAGGCTTTAGTTATGGGTGACTTTAATTGCGCCAACGTGAATTACGATACAATGCAGGGAGACGCGGAAGGTAATCGTTTAGTTAATTTTCTCGAGGATAGCTTTCTTATTCAAAAGGTTGGGGAACCTACGAGGTTGGACAGTATTTTAGATTTAGTAATAACTACGGATGATAGGCTAATTACTGATCTTCAAGTAATAGAACCGTTGAGCAATAGCGATCACAATATGGTAGAGTTTGTCCTCTCAGTAAGTCACTCGAAACCAACTAACTCGACTAAAATTCCTAGCTTCCAGCACGCAGACTTTAGTAAATTTCGAAATAAATTTTCACACGTCAATTGGGAAAACGTAATGGGGAACTCCAACGCAAAACTAATGTGGGAATCGTTCGTAACGGTATTTAGGACTATAAATGAGGAATGTGTACCGTACAAAATTAAGCGTGCGAAAGTAAACAACAAGCCCTTGTGGTTTACTTCTAGAGTAGGAGACATTATAAAGAGTAGAGAGAGGGCTTATAGGCTATACAAGTGCGATAAAGATAATCTGTTGTTACGAAACAACTACATATCTCTAAGGCGTGAAGCTAAAAGTGTAATAAAAAAGTCAAAACGCGAATTTGAAATCTCCATAGCTCGTGACGGTAAAGAAAACCCCAAGCGATTCTTTCAATACGTCAATAATAGAAATCCAGTAAAAAGTGTCTTAGGTCCATTAAAAAATGGAAATGGAGATCTAGTCTCTGAAAACAAGGAAATGGCTACCTTGCTAAACGAATTTTTTACGTCAGTTTTTACTATAGAAGATGTAACGAATATCCCTACGGTCATAGACATAATACCTTTTGATAATGGTAATATTTTGGATAATATTGTCGTTAGTGAAGGGGAAGTAATGCGCTATATTGATAAAATGAAAACGCGTAAATCACCGGGTCCGGATTCCATATATCCCATACAACTAAAAGAATTAAAAGATAGCATTGTTGTGCCGCTAACAAAGATTTTTAATGCGTCTATTTCTGAGGGGTGCGTACCAGATAATTTCAAGTTAGCAAACGTAACACCTATCTTTAAGAAAGGCGATAAAGGTGCGGCGGGAAATTATAGGCCAATCAGTTTAACGTCTGTTGTAGGTAAGCTACTGGAATCAATAATTAGGGATCGTATAGTCGAACACTTAGAAGTGCATAATCTGGTTAGAAATACGCAGCACGGTTTTAGGCGAAACAAATCTTGCTTAACTAATCTTTTAGAATTTTTCCAAAGCGTGGTTAACGTTTACGATAGACATCGGGCGGTTGATGTAGTGTATTTAGATTTTCAAAAAGCGTTTGACACCGTGCCGCACAAAAGACTGATTGAAAAAACTAAGGCTCATGGAATCAGGGGTGTAGTAATAAATTGGCTAGAAGAATGGTTGCGAGGCAGGAAACAGAGGGTGGTCGTTGATGGAGCGGAGTCGTGTTGGGCTAATGTAGCGAGTGGCGTTCCTCAGGGTTCTGTATTGGGCCCCTTGCTTTTTCTTATATATATTAACGATTTAGATGTCGGCCTAGTCAGTACAGTTTCAAAGTTTGCGGATGACACGAAGCTGGGTGGTAGGGCGATTAATGACGAAGATAGAGGTAAAATTCAGGAAGATCTGAATAAAATCGTTGATTGGTCAGTCACATGGCAAATGAGATTTAACGTGGATAAGTGCAAAATTATGCATATAGGTTCGCGTAACGGTAATTTTGCGTATAGTATGTCAGGGAAAGATTTAACAAGCGTAGAGCAGGAAAAAGATTTAGGAGTTATAGTCACTGGTGATTTAAAAGTAGCGAAACAAAGTACAGCGGCGGTCAATAAGGCGAACAAAGTGTTAGGTTTTATAGCTCGAAATTTTGAGTACAAATCGCGCGATATTATAGTTCCTCTTTATAAATCATTAGTTAGACCCCATTTGGAGTACGCGGTCCAATTTTGGAATCCGCATATGCGCAAAGATATAGACAAAATCGAAAGAGTTCAAAGACGAGCAACTAAGATGATTCCGTCTCTTAGGTCAAAGTCGTACGAGGATAGGCTTAAAGAGTTAAAATTGACTACACTCGAGACTAGGAGGTTAAGGGGTGATCTAATCCAGGTTTTCAAAATTATGAATGGGTTTGATAACGTAGATAGAGATAGCTTTTTCGAAATATCTCAATATAATAGGACTAGAAATAACGGGTGTAAGTTGACAAGTAGAAGGTTCGAGACAGCAGTTGCGAAAAACTTTTTTACGCATAGAATAGTAAATAGCTGGAATAGTTTGCCGGTAGAAGTAATTAGTAGCACGTCTATAAACATGTTTAAGAATCGATTGGACGCGCATGTTGATAGAAAGGGTATAGTTTAAGGTAGTAAAATTAAGGCTTTGTGGGGATAGATCCCACAGCTCAACACAAGTGTTGTGGGATATAGGGAGGCAGCGTCTTGGGTTAGGGGATACTCTCTGTCCTTACACACCCCATTTAAAGAGATTCCTCTGCCGAGCGGTGCCCCCCATAGTACTGTGAGGTATTGAAAAACTCATGATCTTCACTTGCCCCACAAACACCTTTAAATGGGAGACCCATAATGGGTGCACACACATTTCTACATTACTGTACAGTCTTTACAGCCACACCTACACTTTTCCTCGTAAGTGTATATATTGTAATGTATATGGTTGTAAATTTGACTTGGTCCGCAATCGATATGAACCGTGACTTGATGGATACCGTAATGAAATTGACTGGATTCTTTGGATCTGATATATTTGCATGTCCGTTATATAATAGATATAGAGTGTAACATATTTGTGGATAGTAGTCTATTATGACTTGATCCTCTGGATCGAGAGATTCTATCTTTAGTTTTAAATCGATAATTAATTATTTTTAAATTGATAATGTATATGGTTGTAAATTTTGACTTGGTCCGCAATCGATATGGACCGTGACTTGATGGATACCGTAATGAAATTGACTGGATTCTTTGGATCTGATATATTTGCATGTCCGTTATAAATAGATATAGAATGTAACATATTTGTGGATAGTAGTCTATTATGACTTGCTCCTCTGGACCGAGAGATTCTATCTTTAGTTTTAAACCGATAATTAATTATTTTTAAATTGATAATTATTTAGTTTCGTAAAAATTGGTCGTTGCCAATTTACCGGCAGTTTTTAAATAAGTTTCTTATGTTCTTGTGGTTCGGAACCCACGTAAAATTGTAGGTCCCCTCCGCCACCACGGAGGACATACACAATACACGATTACGAACACAGTTAGGTAGACCAGCCATGAGTGGATCCTAGGGTCTTTGTTGGTCTGAAACATTATAACATTATAACATTATAATATATATATATATATATATATAAATATATATATATAATATATATATATATATATATATATATATATATATATATATATATATATATATAAATATATATATATATTATATATATATATATATATGTTATAATGTTATAATGTATGTTATGTTATAATGTTTCAGACCAACAAAGACCCTAGGATCCACTCATGGCTGGTCTACCTAACTGTGTTCGTAATCGTGTATTGTGTATGTCCTCCGTGGTGGCGGAGGGGACCTACAATTTTACGTGGGTTCCGAACCACAAGAACATAAGAAACTTATTTAAAAACTGCGGGTAAATTGGCAACGACGAAATTTTACGAAACTAAATAATTATCAATTTAAAAATAATTAATTATCAGTTTAAAACTAAAGATAGAATCTCTCGGTCCAGAGGAGCAAGTCATAATAGACTACTATCCACAAATATGTTACATTCTATATCTATTTATAAGGGACATGCAAATATATCAGATCCAAAGAATCCAGTCAATTTCATTACGGTATCCATCAAGTCACGGTCCATATCGATTGCGGACCAAGTCAAAATTTACAACCATATACATTATCAATTTAAAAATAATTAATTATCGATTTAAAACTAAAGATAGAATCTCTCGATCCAGAGGATCAAGTCATAATAGACTACTATCCACAAATATGTTACACTCTATATCTATTATATAACGGACATGCAAATATATCAGATCCAAAGAATCCAGTCAATTTCATTACGGTATCCATGAAGTCACGGTTCATATCGATTGCGGACCAAGTCAAATTTACAACCATATACATTACAATATATACACTTATGAGGAAAAGTGTAGGTGTGGCTGTAAAGACTGTACAGTAATGTAGAAATGTTTGTGCACCCATTATGGGTCTCCCATTTAAAGGTGTTTGTGGGGCAAGTGAAGATCATGAGTTTTTCAATACCTCACAGTACTATGGGGGGCACCGCTCGGCAGAGGAATCTCTTTAAATGGGGTGTGTAAGGACAGAGAGTATCCCCTAACCGAAGACGCTGCCTCCCTATATCCCACAACACTTGTGTTGAGCTGTGGGATCTATCCCCACAAAGCCTTAATTTTTTTACTTTAAACTATACCCTTTCTATCAACATGCGCGTCCAATCGATTCTTAAACATGTTTATAGATGTGCTACTAATTACTTCTACCGGAAAACTATTCCAGCTATTTACTATTCTATGCGTAAAAAAGTTTTTCGCAACTGCTGTCTCGAACCTTCTACTTGTCAACTTAAACCCGTTATTTCTAGTCCTATTATATTGAGATATTTCGAAAAAGCTATCTCTATCTACGTTATCAAACCCATTCATAATTTTGAAAACCTGGATTAAATCACCCCTTAACCTTCTAGTCTCGAGTGTAGTCAATTTTAACTCTTTAAACCTATCCTCGTACGACTTTGACCTAAGAGACGGAATCATCTTAGTTGCTCGTCTTTGAACTCTTTCGATTTTGTCTATATCTTTGCGCATATGCGGATTCCAAAATTGGACCGCGTACTCCAAATGGGGTCTAACTAATGATTTATAAAGAGGAACTTTAATATCGCGCGATTTGTAATCAAAATTTCGAGCTATAAAACCCAACACTTTGTTCGCCTTATTGACCGCCGCTGTACTTTGTTTCGCTACTTTTAAATCACCAGTGACTATAACTCCTAAATCTTTTTCCTGCTCTACGCTTGTTAAATCTTTCCCTGACATACTATACGCAAAATAACCGTTACGCGAACCTATATGCATAATTTTGCACTTATCCACGTTAAATCTCATTTGCCATGTGACTGACCAATCAACGATTTTATTCAGATCTTCCTGAATTTTACCACTATCTTCGTCATTAATCGCCCTACCACCCAGCTTCGTGTCATCTGCAAACTTTGAAACTGTACTGACTAGGCCGACATCTAAATCGTTAATATATATAAGAAAAAGCAAGGGGCCCAATACAGAACCCTGAGGAACGCCACTCGCTACATTAGCCCAACACGACTCCGCTCCATCAACGACCACCCTCTGTTTCCTGCCTCGCAACCATTCTTCTAGCCAATTTATTACTACACCCCTGATTCCATGAGCCTTAGTTTTTTCAATCAGTCGTTTGTGCGGCACGGTGTCAAACGCTTTTTGAAAATCTAAATACACTACATCAACCGCCCGATGTCTATCGTAAACGTTAACCACGCTTTGGAAAAATTCTAAAAGATTAGTTAAGCAAGATTTGTTTCGCCTAAAACCGTGCTGCGTATTTCTAACCAGATTATGCAATTCTAAGTGTTCGACTATACGATCCCTAATTATTGATTCCAGTAGCTTACCTACAACAGACGTTAAACTGATTGGCCTATAATTTCACGCCGCACCTTTATCGCCTTTCTTAAAGATAGGTGTTACGTTTGCTAACTTGAAATTATCTGGTACGCACCCCTCAGAAATAGACGCATTAAAAATCTTTGTTAGCGGCACAACAATGCTATCTTTTAATTCTTTTATTTGT
>JAJOZX010020050.1:0-22860 GCA_023014485.1 Bathynomus jamesi
CCGCCCGTCGAGTCGGGCATGCAGGTACGGCCCAATCAACTTGCCATGGACGATACCCGCCCAAACATTGACGGCGAACCGTTCTGATGAGCATGCACCCGTGTAGCATGTGGATTTGCGTGCGTCCACACGTGAGAATTGTGCATGTTAAACACACCCTCACGTGTGAAACAGGCCTCATCTGAGAACAGCACATAAGCCGGAAAATTAGGCTGCACCGCTGTCTGCTGCAGAAACCAGCGTGCGAATTCCACACGAAGAGGGTAATCCCGAGGTTGTAATGCTTGGACTCTCTGACGATGAAACGGATGTAACTGCTGCTCGTGCAACACACTCCAGACCAGGTCGTGGTTCACACCGAGGATACGTGCAACACCTCGCGTGCTTGCGCTTGGATTGTGCTCAAATCGCCGTAGGATTTTCTTCTTCCATGTCAGGAGTGCGCACGTTCTCTCCCGACCAGTGTCATGCATGTTTGCATGGAATGTTCCAGTTTCTCGCAGTCGCCGATGCAAATGCGCAAACGTTTGGTGGTTTGGCACACCGTCTGTTTGGAAGCGCTGTCGGTACAACCTCACAGCAGCTCTTCCGTTTCCATTGGCAGCCCCATACACCATATGCATGTCAGCCATGTCAGCAGTCGTGAAGCGCTCCATGTTACGCGTACTATGTCCGATTTAAGAATGCCCGCAGCAAGCGCGAGTCTAGCCCACTTCACCTTTTAGCCAATTGCAGCGGCGCCCTCTCGCGCCGAATGGTGACGTCAGCGGACATACACTTATAGACGAAAGGTTTTGTCTTGGTGTTGCCTATCCCCCATTACAATTTGTACAGAAAGTTTTCAAACACCCTGTGTATATATATATATATATATATATATATATATATATATATAATATATATAACACACCGGACAAAAAATTAGTCACCCCTCTCAGAATGTACCTAATAACGTGTGACGGCGCCTCTGGCCTTGATAACTGCACGAATCCGGCGAGGTAGAGACTCTACGAGATTGTGCATGTACTGAATATCGATTTGCTGCCACTCGTTCATCAGCCGGTCCCGAAGTTCCGCCAGAGTCCATGGGTGTCTATTCCTGCTCTTCACTTTCTGTTTCCAGCCTGAACAACACCTTCGACGCATTCAGGATTAAAGGCTTCATTGGACCTGCGATGTACTCGTCGCCTCCCATCATTGGAGAACAAACAAAAATGGGACTCATCGGACCAAATTACACGTTTCCAATCTGCTGCAGTCCAGTTTTTGTGCCTCTGAGCCCATTTATAACGTGCCAATTTGTGACTTGCTGTTAACAGCGGCCTCTTCCGTGGTACCCTGCTCAGATGTCCATCGCATGCAGTTCTCGTCGCAATGTCCGTTCGGAAATTGGTCGCTGGAGAACCTCATTGTTTCTTGGAGCAATTGTTCTCTGGTTTGAAAACGATTTGCAGTTACTAGACGAGAAACATGGCGGCGGCCCCTATTGTCGAGAATTGTTTTCTGGCCACAGTTACGCCGTCGATTGTCAGTTGATTGCGAACTACACCACTCTTTGTAAACTCGCTGGACAGTACGCGTTGACACCAACAAATTGGGCTACTTCAGACATTTTGTGTCCGTGGGCTCTGCCAAACACGATGGCTCCTTTTTGCCACTGAGTAACGTCTGCCTCACGACCCATTTTGCAGACTATATCCAACACACACACTTTGTTCTTCACCACCTCACGAAACAGATCTGATCCTGTGTGCTACGTCACCGCTACTTGTCACTTACCAATGCTACATCAGCGCCCTCTGTGTGACCTTGAACTTCCTACTATCGGTGCTATTAGGGGTGACTAATTTTTTGTCCAGTGTGCTTATATATATATATATATATATATATGTATATATATATATATATATATATATATATATATATAATATATATATATATATATAGACACACATATACACACACATACTGCGTTCCAATTATAAGCACGTTGCATTTCTCCAATGTTTTCAAAAGTTTTTCACCGATTTCAATGAAATTTATAGCAAATAATTACTATATATAGAAGCACTGATGGTATTCATTTCGATAAAATATTTTGTTAATTAAAATAATTATCTTTTTATTGAAAAATATGTAAAATATGATGTTCCGAATTATTAGGCAAGTATTCTATTTACAGATCCAAATGGTGAAAATGGGTAAGAAGAAGGATTTAACACCAACTGAGAAAAGAAAAATAGTCAAGTTACTCGCTGAAAATATAAATCTATTGAAATTGCGAAGCAGTTTGGCAGGGCTTATCGAACTGTAAACAAGTTTGTAGTGGAGGGTACCAAATTGAGGCATCAAAGTGATAAAGGAGTTATAAGAAAAGTGACAAGGCGGTAGATATCTGTAATCAAATGGAAAGTTGCAAAGCATCCATTGTCCTCAAGTAAAAAGTTTTTTGAGCAGGCTGGCATACATAATGTACCAAGAACATCTCGATGTGGAATCCTCCAAACAATTGGCAAGATGTGTAAACCTACAATTCAACAACCATTAACACCCAGGTACAAGAAGCAGCGTGTTGAATGGGCGCCTCAGTTCTGAAAACAGATTTTAATACTGTATTGTTCACCGATGAATGAAAAGCAAACCTTGAGGGACTTGATGTTTGGTCAAGAAGATGGATTGCTGAGAGCAAATTTCTACCATCGAGATTAAGATGCCAACAAGGTGGAGGTGGTGTCATGTTTTGGGCAGGATTGATAGGCAATGAAGTAGCTGTCCCATACAGAGTGCCTGATGGTGTAAAAATGAATGCCCAGTCTTAAACTTTCTAAAAGAAAACCTCATTCCATGGTAGAGATTGACCCTTAGCAATCCATCTTCTTGACTAACCATCAGATCCCTGAAGGGTTGCTCTTCATTCATCGGTTAACAATACAGTATTAAAATCTGTTTTCACGTACTGATGGGCCCATTCAACACGCTGCTTCTTGTACCTGGGTGTTAATGGTGACTGAATCATAGGTTTACACGTCTTGCCAATTGCTTGGAGGATTCCACATAGAGATGTTCTTGGTACATTATGTATGCCAGCCTGCTCAAAAACCTCTTTACTTGAAGACAATGGATGCTTTGCAACTTTGCGCTTGATTACAGATATCTGCCGCCTTGTCACTTTTCTTATAGCTCCTTTATCACTTCGCCGCCTCAGTTTGGTACCCTTCGCTGCAAACTTGTTTACAGTTCGATAAGCTGTGCCAAGCTGCTTCGCAATTTCAATAGATTTTATATTTTCAGCGAGTAACTTGACTATTTTTCTTTTCTCAGTTGGTGTTAAATCCTTCTTATTAACCATTTTCACTATTTAGATCTGTAAATAGAATACCTGCTTAATAATTCAGAGCATCATATTTTACATATTTTTCAATAAAAAGAGATAATTATTTTAATTTTCAAAATATTTTATCGAAATGAATACCATCAGTGCTTCTATATATAGTAATTATTTGCTATAAATTTCATTGAAATTGGTGAAAAACTTTTGAAAACATTGGAGAAAATGCAATCTGCTTAATAATTTGGAATGCAGTGTATGTATATATATATATATATATATATATATATATATATATATGTTATAATGGGTGCACACACATTTCTACATTACTGTACAGTCTTTACAGCCACACCTACACTTTTCCTCCTAAGTATGTATATTGTAATGTATATGGTTGTAAATTTTGACTTGGTCCACAATCGATATGGACCGTGACTTATTTTTCATTGGGCAAGGTACTAGTATTGATGGATACCGTAATGAAATTGACTGGATTCTTTGGATCTGATATATTTGCATGTCGGTTATAAATAGATATAGAGTGTAACATATTTGTGGATAGTAGTCTATTATGACTTGATCCACTGGATCCAGAGATTCTGTCTTTAGTTTTAAATCGCTAATTAATTAGTTTTTAATTGATAATTATTTAGTTTTGCAAAAATTGGTCATTGTGAATGTACAGGCAGTTGTTACATAAATTTCTTATGTTCTTGTGGTTTGGAACCCACATAAATTTGTAGGTCCCCTCCGCCACCACGGAGGACATACACAATACACAATTACGAATACAGTTAGGTAGACCAGCCACGAGTGGATCCTAGGGTCTTTGTTGGTCTGAAACTTTATAACATTATATATACACACACATATATACAGGGTGGGCCATAAGTTTCCATACATAGGAAAAATAAACATTTTTTTATGGACAACCATTTTTATTTATATAATATGCTCTACATGGTTGCCATTGTTTTGAAAACACATTTCAATACGTGTTCCCCACTGTTGATGAACACGCATTAGCACAGTTGACGTTATGCTTGTAATGGCTTTGGTGATACGTTCCTTTAGATGATTTATGTCTCATATCTTTTCCTGATACACCATGGCCTTCAAGTGCCCCCAAAGATAGAAATCAAGGGGGGTGAGATCTGGGGATCTGGAGGCCACTCCACAGGACCACGCCGACCAATCCAAGCATCCAGAAACTGCTGATCCAAATACCGACGCACGTGAAGACCATAATGAGGTGGAGCTCCATCTTGCTGGAAGTAAACTGGGAAGTTACCTTCCTCGTTTAGCATGGATGGGAAAATCTCTTCTTGCAACATGTTAAGATACCTTTCGGCATTAGATTTCCACTGACAAAAATTGGTCCAATAATCTGTCACCCCATATCCCGGCCCACACCATCACTTTACCGGCACCTTGCATCTTCGTCGGACTCAGCCAGTTAGATTAGCATTACTCCAATAACGTATGTTTTGCCGATTAACCTCTCCATTGACGTAAAATTTGCTTCATCAGTAAACAAGATCTTAGTTGAAAAGTTTGCATCCTCGTTAGGGTGCCACTTATTTGGGGTGTTTTTCATTTTTTGGGAATTTCTATCAGGACGGGCGCATTTCTGGTGTCATTCCGTCTAAAAACATTGTGTGTAAAATATTTTGAAATAAAATAATAATTAGAACTGCCTCAACGAGGTCAAAGTTTATACTTTTTGTCGAAAAGTACTCATGGCATTGTTATCATGTCAGTTTTCGTTTCGATAGCTGCTGTAGTTTCTGAGTTGAAAAATGATGAACAGACAGACAGACAGACGGACGGTCAGAGTCGTTGGTTTAGTCTTCCGCACTGGTGTACAGAAGACTAAATGAGGTATTATACAGGGTGTAACACGAGTTTATCCAAAATATTGATACAGGCGAAAGAACATGTTATTCTAAGTAGAAAATGGGTTGGGACGAGTTTTTGCCAACACTAACAGTGTTTCATTCTCTTTTTCAGTGAGTTCTGAAATGACGTGATGGCTTCGGCAACAAGATCTAAAACAGCAGTCTATCTCCTGGGGACCGTGGACCACAGCATCACAGGAAGCATGCTGCCTACGGGAAAGCAGGCGCTTCAGTACTTTTTCCACCTTCACCTTGACGTCAAGAAGCCGATCAAGGAAGCAGCCGCTGAGACAGTGACCGCAGTCAAGGAATTCTGGGAGCGGTCCCGTATTCCTACGCAGAAAGACCAACGCGCAAGGGACAAGGTTCTCCGAATGTACGAGAAGTGGCGGGCTCTGAACAAGAACTCGAAACGGCGCACTGTGACCCAAATCAGGAACGAGGCCGAGTTCCTCTCATCCCTTGACCGCCTCTTCGACATCGCACACGAACAGGCGATGTCGATGATCACAATCGAAGAGGACAGGGAGTTCCTGACGGGACAAAGGGCCGAGGTGCGGCGCGGCCGCATCTCCTCCACACGTGACATGACGCTGCACACTGAGGAGGAGCGTGCGAGGAGACAGAAGCGGAAAGGAGCCGCCGGTAAGATGATGAAAGGGCGAACAGAGAGAGCCGAGAAGAACTCGTCGAACTGGCATCGAGCTCCAGCTCAGGTGCAAGCAGCCCGACTCGGTCACCGACACGGCGTCGTCGCCGAGAAGAAGAGGAAGAGCTCTCTCTCCCGGGCCCGTCCACGTCGAATGCAGAAGCATCTACGACCCCTTTACCACCCAAGCGATTCCGCGCGTCGAAAAGATGATCACCCCTGATCTCTCCGCAGCGATGGATCGGACGAAACTTACCGACCGAGGTGTTTTTTTGCTGTCGGCGGCTGCGAGGAGCTTGGGCCACGACCCTGAGGAGCTGGTCTTGAACCGCGAATCCTCCCGCCGCGACCGAGCAAAGTTCCGTGCTATGGCAGCAGCGGAAATGAAGGCAGCCTTCCATCCTACTGTGCCGCTGACCGTTCACTGGGACGGGAAAATCGTACCAGCGGCTGACGGAGGCCCTGCTGAAGATCGCCTTCCAGTTCTGGTGTCTGGGGAGAACGTCGACAAGCTTCTGGCTGTGCCCAGCCTCCCCGACGGCACCGGCCGCGCCATGGCGGAAGCCGTCCTCTCTGCCTCGAGGATTGGGACATCAAGGGACGGATCTGTGCCCTCTCTTTTGACACCACCGCCTCAAATACAGGACTCTCAGGAGGAGCTTGCTATATCATTGAGCAGAAACTCGAGAAGACAGTGCTTCATTTGGCTTGCCGCCACCACATCCACGAACTGGTGTGCGAGAAGGCATTCACGGCGTGCCTCGGTCCCTCTACTGGTCCTGACATCCTCCTGTTCAAACGATTCGCCGCCCAGTGGGACTTCATCGATCAAACCAAAGCGAAGCCCTTCGAGGATGGAACCATGCCGCAGCACCTGAAGGACGCCCGCGACGACCTGCTGATCGAATTCAGCCGCCTCCTCGACGGTCAACATCCACGTGATGACTACAGGGAACTTCTGGAGCTCTCTGTAATTGTGCTGGGCGGTCCGAACAAGCGGGGTGCCCGGTTCGCTCGTCCCGGCGCCTTCCATCGCGCGCGCTGGATGGCAAAAGTCATCTATGCCATCAAACTGTTCCTGTTCCGGGAACAGTTTCAGATGTCGTCAGGCGAAGCGGCTGGAATCCGGCGATTCACCATCTTCGCCGTGTCCATCTACGTGACGGCCTGGTACAAAGCGCCGCTCCCGGCAACGGCCCCAGCCGCGGACCTCGCGCTGCTCAAGGCCCTCGTCTATTATCCGGACTCAGCGGTGGCCAAGGCGACGGCGACAGTCTTCGCCAGGCACCTATGGTACTTGAGCGAGCGCCTCGTCACCCTGGCCATCTTCGACGAGGGTATCGACTTGGCGACAAAGCGGGAGATGATTAAAGCGATGGAAGAAGAGGAAGGATCGGAGGATCCCCGCGGCGTATCAATGTGGACCTGTCCACCGCCTCAATCGCCAACAATACATTGGCCAAGTTCACAACGACTACATCAAAGGAGTTCTTCAAGGTTCTGGACATCAGCACCGCCTTCCTGCTCAAGGATCCGGAGGAGTGGCGGACGGACCCAGCCTTCATCGCCGCATCCCGCCGAGTCCAGGCCCTTCAAGTTGTCAATGACTTCGCGGAGCGCGGGGTGGCGTGATGCAGTCTTTCAACCTGGCCCTTACCAAGAGTGAAGACCAAAGGCAGTTCCTCTTACAAGTGGTCGAGAAGCACCGCTGTGACTTCCCAACCACCCGCAAGTCCACCGTGACCTCTGCAAGTAGGGAACAATGAGAGGGAGATGGGCGCCCATGATACCCCCCCCCCCTTGAGGGGCTAATACTCGAGTTGAGGGGGACCTAGAGTTGAAAGTATGAAGTCCAGTTATATGTTTTAGGTCAAGATTAGTAGCTTGAACAAACTAGAAGTGATATTTTATTTGCTAGAGGCATAGAACATCATGATCTAAAATTTCTACTTTTCGAGAAAATATATAAACTTTGACCGTATGAGGCAGTTCTAAATATTGTTTTATTTCAAAAATATTTTACACACGATATTTTTTGACAAAATGGAACCAGAAACGCGCCCGTCCCGATAAAAATTCAAACTTTCGAAAATAAGTGTCACCCTAATCCTCGTTCACTTTGGTTAATGCCCATTCACAGAATTCCATCCGTCTATCCGGGTCGTCTTCACTCAAATGCTGTGCCATATGCAATTTGTATGGATGCCATTTGTTTGCTTTCAAAATGCGCCTGATACTCGATCTGCTGACACCACTTTCTGCAGACAACCGTCGTGTACTTTTTCTGGGACTCCGTGTAAGCGCTGTAAGTATCGTAGCTGTTGTGTCTTCATTGGTGGCTGTACGTCTTGGACCACTTCGCGGTTGATCTGCAACATTTCCAGTTTTCTGAAACTTGTTAATAAGTTTTGCCACAGTGTCGTGTGTGATGTTCGTCCATGTTGTCTGTTAAAGTTCATTGCAACCATGCGACTGCTTCCTGACCCAGCCATCAGTATGATTTCAATTCGTTGCTCTTTCGTCAAACGCATATTCTTAGGGTATCTGAAACATAAAAACAAACGTTTAAATTTTCCTATGTATGGAAACTTACGGCCCACCCTGTATTATATATATATATATATATATATATATATATATATATATATATATTATATATGTAAAAATTGAACAATGAACAATTCCTATACCATCATTATATGGATTCATTATCTTCATGCAGTACTTATGTTCTTATAGTTTTATGTTTGAATGTTCATTTTTACATAAGAAACCAAAATCGCCTAAGCGAGTTTTGGATAGAATTTCGATTTGTACTTCTTTATTCATTACTGTATTTTTCTAATTCATCATTTCTAATAATGACATACACTATGACGTCATAAAATAACTTTATTCTCTCTACGTTTCCATACTTTGTACACTGAATCACGTTCTTAGTATTTGGACATCTTCCGTATTCAATGTATGGTAAATTCTTTAGTAATAATGTTGTGGTGTTATGTAGTATAAATATTATTATTCAACCATATTCATCCATACGTCACATTTTCCCGTCATTAATTTCCCTTGACCATTATCCTATATAAATTTATTAAATATTCATTTTTACTCATGTCAATCTATGAAATGCAAAACTTCATGCATTCGTTCGAAAACACAAAAATACATTCTCGTATTATTTTTTTCATTTTTATTTTTTATTTTTAAGTGCGTTCACCCCTCACAAGATATTCATAAATGCTTATGCAAGTGTACGCAATTCGCAAATCAGCATAAATCAAACATCTGAAAACGTGAAACCTCCTGTCCCTCTGATTTCAAATTATAAACATATATAACATATTATGACATATTATGTTGTATATAAATTCATACCGTATGTGCCCATGTACTTTGTATTATATTTCTAACATCTTAATTGTCTATTAATATGAAACACTGTAAAAAAAAAACAGTTATAGTAACTGTTTAATTATAATTAACTGTAATACTTTAATTTAATATAACGTAATGTACTTTAATGAAACTGTAATTAATAATAACTTGGAATGTACTTCATTGAAACTGTAATTAAATGTAATGATTTAATATATACGGTAATGTAAGAATGTACTTTAATAGAAGTGTAATTAAACAATAATAAGTGAATATGAATTAATTTGTAATCGTAATTGTAATGAACCAAAATTAATACATACTCAGTCATGTACTCAATTTGTACTTATGTACTACTATGAAATTATATCACCTTCATAAATGTAGACTCGGTGAAAAATACAAATTAGTTTTTGTTATTTTTATTTTTTTTATTATTTTTATTTGGAATTTTTCAAACATCTGATCATGTGTTTAAAAGGGGGGAACTTAACCTTCAACTGTCTTTTCCCAAACATTTAGGTTTATATTATACATGTATTTGTAAAATTAGAGCACTTCATTGCGGTACTTCATTACGGCACTTCATTACGACTCCTTTGTTAGCAGCCTCGCTGCGAGGAGGGGGCAGAGGCCCATTGCCTTCTTAATTTTTAGATTCCAGCCTGAGCCATGGTCGAAAGAGGTCGAACCTCTACCCCTGTAAATTCAGAGCACTAACTGTAAATTTTTGAGAAGTAAATTAGAGTAAGAGAAACTTTTTATTTTTCCCCTCGAGTTGGGCTATCTTCAGAAGAACTTAGTCAGTTAAGTCGATAAGTTATAAAAGAAAAATCGATAAGTTTAGTACCAAGAGAAAGTATCAGAGTATTATAGCAAGAGAAGAATTAATAATCGTCGACCCATAAAGCGAGAGAAAGAGACAACCCAAGCACCATAGAAGATATTGGCATAACAGTCTGGTGAGTCTGTAGCCAAGAGTTTAACAAGAGGCGACCGAAAAGAATTAGAATGTTATAGAAGAAATATCCATTGCTGCCTCCTAACCAGAACCCCCCGTCGATTCCGAACCACCCAGGGCCATAGACGGAGGGGTTAACATATATATATGTACACACACTATATATATACAGATATATTATATATATATACATAATATACACATATATTATATATATATATATATATATATATATATATATATATATATATATATTACATATATAATATTATTATATATACATATACACACCCCCGCAAGGGGGTTCTAAGCTCGTGCTCTTGAGTGCTCTTTGTGCTCGTTTGTACGTGCTTGTTCCTGGAGGTTTCACGTGCGCCCTCCCGGCCCTAGCACCCAAGGATGATGGGCTCGACCCTGCAGTTCTTGTCATTCTTGGTCTTTTTCCACTTCGACTGTCCCCTCCACCCTTTCTTTTTCCTCTGTCTTTCCTCCCACTTTTTCTTTGTTTTTCCGCTGAGATATGCCCTTTAAATAGAGGCAAATCGGTTCTTCCTGAACAAAAAAAAAAAAAAAAAAAAAAAAAAAACATATACACATATATACATATATATTATATATATATATATACACACACACATATATATATACACATATACATACATATTACATATATTATATATATATACACACACAGTAGACTCGCAACTTATGCAGATTTTTCTTATGCAGTTTCAACTATAACTTACATGGGTTATAATTTTATAATTTTGGTGCTTTAAGGCAGCATACACATGTCTCACCTTCATCCGCCTTCGCAATGCCATGGAGGACAGCACTAACAAGATGTTATGGCATGCTGGAAGGAATTCAACATTGCCAATTGCATCACTTTTGTGTTGTAGGAATGTTATGTGTATAACAGAGTTACAATATATAGTGATTTAAGTGTGATTTAGGGGATTTTTTTTGGTTTCTGACTTTACACAGTTTTTGGCCTTATGCGGGGTCCCAGGAATGTAACCCCCACTAAGTTGTGAGTCTACTGTGTATATATACACACACCTTACCTTACAACCTTACAAAGGTTCCATGCGATGATTTCTCATTTCGCGAAGGTCAAGCTTGTCGCCCCTCCTCTTGAGTTGGCCTGGTGAAGTAGTGAGTTGGATTCTTGCACTCTCCACCTTACATAGCCAGGTATACCTGGCTGATCGGGGATTGTTCTGAGCCAGGCGTCTAGTCTTCTTTTGAAGATTTCCACTGCAACTCCATTCATGTTTCTTAGGTCTTTGGGCAACTGATTAAACAGTTTCGGTCCTCTCACTACAAAACTATTTTCTTTCAGGGTTAAGGATGTTCCCTGTCTCGCCTTCAATTTGGGAATATGATACAACAGTCTACCGCTTCTACTTTCCACCATTGTTTGGGGAGTTATGGGATTCAGAGTAAGATTAGGGACTAGTTTCCTCATTATTTTCCAAGTGTAAATAATGGTGTATCTCTCTCTTTTTCTTTCCAGTGAAAATAGGTCTAGTTCTCGTAACCTTTCCCAGTAATTTAGTTCTTTCCACCCATTGATCTTGGCTGTGAAGCTTCTTTGGATCCCCTCCAGCTGTCTAATGTCTTCTTTTTTATATGGGGATGTTGTGTAATGCATTTTGCATAATGTGGGATGTGCATATATGCATTGCCCATCCCGATATCTGCAGTTTCCTTTCGCGTAGTATTTGCCTACGATATTTTCTACGCTTCTGCTTTCTTTCTTATTATTTTCCAAGTTCTTAGTTTTGGCATTATCATTATTTTTCTTTGGCTGTTTATTTTCTATGTTTTTAGTTATTATCTTTTTATCATTTCGCTCTTTGAACTGTTTGTCTACTTCGCCACTTTTACTTATTTCTTTTTTATATATTATATATATATATATATATATATATATATATATATACAGGGTGTACATAAAGTCAGGATCTATTTTTGTGAAATAATTATTTTTTTCTATTTTTCTTTTCAGAAGCCCTTAGAATGAATACAGAAGAGCGTGTGGCAATAGTAATTTGGCGAATCGAGGGAAAGAAATACAATGACATCAGAGAGAAGTTTGAAGGAGATTTCATAAGCCGGGGCCAATAGACAAGACAATACGAAAATTGGTGAACAAATTTAAACAAACGGGATCTGTAAATGATGAAGCAAGATCAGGATGACCATGTATGTCAGATCTTACCGTGAATGCAGTACGCGGAATTATCACTGAGGAGCCACGTTTGTGCTGCATCACACAGACTCGGCCTCCTGACATCATCTGTGCACAAAATTCTGAAAGTTAATTTGCAGAAGAAAAGCTATCATTTGCAGGTTTTACATGATTTACATGAGGAAGATTTCCCTCAACGAAGTACTGTGTGTGCTGATCTCGTAGAACAAATCTGGAGTGATAATTTGATGGACAACATTCTCTTTAGTGATGAAGCCACTTTCCATATGTGTGGAAAAGTAAATTGCCATAACTGTCGAATTTGGGCAGATGAAAGACCAAGTGATTTCGTCCAAAATTGGGAGAGAGACTCACCTAAAGTTAATGTCTGGATGGGTTTAACAAAATCTAAGGTTTATGGTCCCTTTTTCTTTGCTGAAGCTACAGTTACAGGGCTTATTTATTTGGACATGTTGCAGCAATTCCTTGAACCTCAGCTGATTGGGGATAGGATTGTTAGTACTGTAGTCTATCAACATGATGGTGCTCCTTGTCACTTTGCCAAAATTGTTCAGGATTATCTAAATGGACGTTTTCCAAATTGCTGGATTGGACGCGGAAGCAACAGACCTTGGCCAGCGAGATGACCAGATTTAACCCCTTTAGATTTCTTTGCATGGGGCTTTATCAAATTGCACATCTATCAGACGAAGATTACGAGTCTTGAAAACTTACGTACACGTATACGAACTGCTGCAGATAACATAACCTCGCAAATGCTCCAGAATGTGTTTAGAAATGCTGCGGAACGATTTGAGCTGTGCAGGGATACTGCTGGATGTCACATCGAATCCTACTCTTAATTATTTAATAAATGTTACCACTTTATCATTTTATGATTGAATTCCATATAATTTCCAAGTGCTTCACAAAAATAGATCCTGACTTTATGCCAATACAATTCACCAATCTAGAAACCAGGAAGCTTTCCGATACCATCCAGAAAAATCTAGAACATCCTTAACATTTTTAATAAAATAATACTAAATTTTATTTGTTTCAATTGTCCCATACATACTTAGCATAGTGTTTATGTTGATTACAATATTATAGTTTACATTGGTGTACAGTGCAGTATAGCCAAAATTTGAGTTTTACTATTTTTGTCCATTGCTTTTTCCTAGGTTAATGGTACCCTTAGATATCCAGAAAATTTAGACAACCAGAATGGCTTAATCCCCGAGCTTGCCAGATAACGAAAGTTTTACTGTAATGATGTATTTGTATTAGGGGATTTTGTTGAAAACTACTCATTTAATACTCAGGATGCCCCTCAGAGTTTTCACTGGACAAATGATCAGGCAACACTCCACCCATTTGTGGTCTCTATGATAAGGATAGGGAATTAAGCCACACTAGTTATTCCATTGTCTGTGACTGTCTTGAGCACTCAACTTTAGCATTCACATTTTTCAGCAATATTTGATAAAAGATATAAAAGCTAGATTCCCCAATGTACAAAAAATTATTTACCATACATTTTTGATGGATGTGGTGGACAATATAAGAATAGATTAAATTTCATCAATCTCTGCTATCATGCTACAAATCATGGTAAAAATATGCTTCTACAGAATTGTACCTAAGTCAAGGAACCAGATACAGGCTTATCAAACACCTGATTCAGAAAATTCTACTTTGTTCAGAATAAGTAGAGTTGAACAGGGAGGGAGGGGGAGCACTCAGTGTCCAGTGACTCTCTTTGCTTTATTTATCACTACCTGATTTTGTGTTTCGGATTTTGCATCATCGGTTATTATTATCCTGAGATTGATCGCTTTCGTGCTTCTCTGAATTTCCTGTCTATCTAGCACATAATATGCAGTCTAAGTTCTTCTTTTCTACCATATCTCAAGAGCTGAAATTTCTCTGTGTCAAATGACATGTTGTTGTCTTCTGACCATTTGTATATTTTGTTCGTGTCCCTCTGCAAGGCCTCCACATCATGTACATCACTGATTTTTCTGCTGATCTTTGTATCATTTGCAAAGGATGTTACTATACTGTTGCTGTTTACTCCACTGTCTCTCTGTTAGCATGATAATGAATAGGAGCGTGGCCAGTATGGTCTCTTGTGGTACTGAGCTGCGTACTTCCAATTCTGATGATGATATACCTTGAATATATTTCATAAAGCTTTAGCAAAATCTGTGTATATAACATCATAGTTGTCATTGCCTTCCAATGCATCTAGGATATTGTTATAGTGTTCTATTAGTTGTGATAGGCATGATCTACCTGATCGGAATCCATGCTGATTTTCATTGAATCTTTCCTGTGTCTCCAGGAAATCATAAATTTTCTCTCTAACTATTCTTTCAAACACTTTGGTGAGGTGGGATGTCAATGACACTGGTCTGTAGTTCTTTGCTTGAGATCTGTCCCTCCTTTATATATAGGGACAATGTTTGCTCTTTTCAAGATGCTTGGTATTTCCTCAGTGTCTAGGGATCTTCTCCATATCCAGTATAAAGGTGTAGCTATTTCATTTTTACAGTTTTTAATCAATAATGCGTTCCAATTGTCCAGACCTGCAGCTGAATGTGGTTTCATTTCTCCTATAGCTCTCGCTACATCTTATGGGGTAAAATCAAAGTCTGTTATATACTCTACTTGCAATTCCTCTTCAAAGAATGCATTTATGTCAGGTACCACTTTGTCACTTTTTGGGGTACTGAAAACTGATTCATATTGAGCTGTCAATGTATCAGATATTTCTTTTGCATTGTCAGTTAGTTCATTATTTCTCATCCTTAAGGGCCCAATAGTGGCGCACATTTTTGTTTTCCTTTTTGCATAGCTATAGAAGTATTTTGGATCTTCCTTTATTGCTTCTACTGCCTTTTCCTCTTCCCTCTTTGTATGGTCCTTAATCAGGGCTTGTATTTCCCTATCAATACCCTCCAGTTTTCCTTTTATTGCTTTCCTGTCATTATCTCTGCAGTTGCCTAACTTCACTTCCACTCTCTTTCTTTTGCAGAATAGTCTTCTCTTTTGCCTTTCTAGCCAGTTCCTCCTTCCTTTTGGCTATGATTTTGGAGCATATTTTTCTAAAATTCTCAGCATTTTTTCTTCCAAGGTTGTTAGCATTTCTTCAGTTGTTTTATTCTTGAAAATTGTTCTCCATTCTATTTGGCCCATGTGCAATCTGATTGCTTCCCAATTTATAGTCTTGGAGTGTAAGTTAAAGGCCCTGAATTTACTTCTTTCCTCAATATGTGTATTGTCTTTTAATGCTGTCGTCATATTTGCTGATATCTCGATTAAGTTGTGGTCTGAGATAATGGTTGGGGTTATTTTTATATCAGCAATCAAGTTCGTGTTATTCATGAATACCAGATCCAGGCAGTTATTTTTCCTGGTATTTTCTGTTATCATCTCTGTCAGCATAAACTCATTTGTGAGAGCCATCAACATTTTTGCTTGCTCCTGGTCTTCTCTTGTGCTCCCCTTGTCCTGGTGAATATATATAGTCCTATCCACCTTTTTGTATTTTATAAATGGAAGTTAAAGTCTCTGCAGATCATTATATTGGGGGATGGGGGGTTTATGGCCTTTATTAGCTTTCTGATGTCATCAATGGCCTCCAAGAATCACACACACACACACACACACACACACACACACACACACACACACACACACACACACACACACACAGGGTGAGTCAAAAGTCTCCATACATAGGCAAAATGGTCATGATAAATAAATGATTATTTATTTATTTTATTTTTTTGCAGGTGATGTGCTGAGATGCCTTTGTCCCAAGAAGAGCATATAGAGATCATTCTTCTGGCAGGATCAGGAACCTGTCGCAAGGTTGCCAAGGATTTTAACAGGAGACATGCCCCTGGCACGCACATCACACATGACACCATTGCCAAACTCATTGAGAAGTTCAAGAAGACTGGAAGTGTTGCAGACCAACCAAGAAGTGGCTGTCCACGAACAGCCACTGATGAAGGCACAGTGACCATGGTGCTGGCAGCGTTCGCAGAGAGTCCCAAAAAAAGCACTCGATGGATGTCTGCAGAATGCAGTGTCAGCCAAAGGAGTATCATCCGCATTATGAAAGAGCACAGATGGCATCCATACAAAATGCAAATGTTGCAGTATCTTAGCGAAGATGACCCAGACAGGTGGCTGGAATTCTGTGAATGGGCAAGAAGAAAAGTGGACGAAGACACAGAGTTCTTGGCTGGTATCCTGTTTTCAGATGAAGCCAACTTCTATGTTCATGGAGAGGTTAATCGTCAAAATGCATGTTATTGGAGTGATGACAACCCGCATGGATGAGTCCCTCAAAGACACAAGGCACTGGAAAAGTGATGGTGTGGTGCGGGATATGGGGCAACACAATTGTTGGCCCTTTTTTCATTAACACCAATCTGAATGCCAAAATGTATCTAAACATGCTGGAAGACACAGTCATGCCATCCCTGCTGAACGAGGATGGGGGATTTCCAGTGTACTTTCAGCAAGATGGGGCACCACCCCATTACAGTATCTGCATGCGCCAGTGGCTGGATCAGCAGTTTCTGGGTCACTGGATTGGCCGCTGTGGTCCCGTGGAGTGGCCTGTGAGGTCCCCAGACCTCACCTCCCTTGATTTTTACTTGTGGGGGCACTTGAAGGCCATGGTGTACCAGGTGAAAATACAAAATGCGGACCACCTAAAAGAATGCATTCGTGATGCATGTGCATGCATAACACCAGATGTGTTAATGCGCATTTGCCATGACTGGGAGGAACGCATCTGTATATGCATTCAGTGTAATGGTGCCCACATAGAGCATATTTTGTAACTTACAAGTGATTGCATAATAAAGTGACCATTTTGCCTATGTATGGAGACTTTTGACTCATCCTATATATATATATATATATATATATATATATATATATATATATATATATATCCCCGCAAGGGGGTTCTAAGCTCGTGCTCTTGAGTGCTCTTTGTGCTCGTTTGTACGTGCTTGTTCCTGGAGGTTTCACGTGCACCCTCCCGGCCCTAGCACCCAAGGATGATGGGGCTCGACCCTGCAGTCCTTGTCATCCTTGGTCTTTTTCCACTTCGACTGTCCCCTCCACCCTTTCTTTTTCCTCTGTCTTTCCTCTCACTTTTTCTTTGTTTTTCCGCTGAGATATGCCCTTTAAATAGAGGCGAATCGGTTCTTCCCGAACTAAAAAAAAAAAAAAAAAAAATATATATATATATATATGATGCAAACTGACAAGGAGAAAGAAAAATTATTCCAAGGCCTTTCATGTATTCAGAAGTACACCTTATCTGAATACACAGGCCATGGAATAATTTTTCTTTTTCCTTGTGGGTTTCCATCATGAATTCATTTTACATGTTTAATTGAAATTCATCCCAAATATATATATATATATATATATATATATATATATATATGAAAATTATTTCATGAAAGTAACATGAAAAATATTTATGATGAATAAAATCACGAAGGAAAGGAAACACAGAATGGTGCTCAAGCACTTTCGTCTAATGACATCCTCAGGAACACTGAAGTACATAAAGAGTTACAGCCTATATATAGGTTACAGAAAAAAAAAAAATATATATATATATATATATATATATATATATATATATTTATATATATACAATAAATGGAAAAATAAAAATTAAAAATTAAAGGATTGTGGGAGGAGCATACAAATTTGTAAGGAAAACTATCAATTTTTAGCACAAGATCAAAAACTACTGATTTTTAGCACAAGATCAAATGAATTGTTTCCAACCAATGTTATAAAAAAAAATAATACAAATTTATACTGGAAATCTGCCCGGGTTTTAGCACTCTACCCTTCTTGTTTAAGGTTCAATGTACATAAAAATAAATTGAAAAATAAAAGTTATTAGAGTAGCATACAAGTTTACCAAAGATTTAGCGTTCTACCCTTCTTATCTAAATCTGTTCTGAAGGAATTCAAAACAATAGGATTGAGTTGAAAAAGACCTTTGCTTATGTTGAAGTTATTTGTAAGTTGGATAATGGCAGACTCAAGAATATTTCTATTAACAATGTTGCTAGAGTGAAATAAAACTGAAACATTATTCCAATCAATACAGTGGGATAACTCTGACAAATGGACAAAAAGGGCACTGGATGACTGTCCGTTCTAATGGAATATTTTTGCTGTTTTTTACGTGTGTGCAAATCCTTTCCAGTCTGACCTATGTAAAAGGAATCATATTGTTTACAACCAATTTTATAGATAATGCCTGAATTATTGGTATGGCTATTTTTTGCTATGATATTTTTCACAATATTGTTATGTGAAAATACTACATTAATATCCAAAAGTTTAAGTATATTAGCAATGCCTAAAAAGCCTGGGAAAAATGGAAGTACTAAAATATTTTTTGACAAAGTACGAGTGTTATTATTCATACGATAGAAAGTTCGTTTTGCCTTATTGAGACAAGATTCCATAAACGCAGATGGATAATGCAGATCACTTCCCATACCGTTGATTTTTTCCAATTCGGCATCGATGTATTCCGGACTGGCGATCCTAAGGGCGCGGAGAAACATTGAAGAAAAAATGGCCTTCTTAGTTGTGGTGTCATGTCCTGAGTAAAAGTGTACATAGGACAAATTGTTTGTTTTTTCCGATAGATAAAACTTAAAACCTGGGCTTTCCCTATGTACATGCACATCCAAAAATGGGATTGAGTTGTCTTGTTCCACTTCTAAAGTAAACTTAATGGAGGGGATTTGATCATTTAACTGAAGGAGGAAGTTGTCCAGGTCACGATTCATGGGCCAGATACACAAAATATCATCGACGTACCGCAACCATGGGATGCCAACCCCCAGGATTCTCGGAATGTAAGTAATTTCGAAAAACTCCATATAAATATTGGAGAGGAGGGGCGACAAGGGGTTGCCCATGGCCATCCCAAAAACTTGTTGATAATACTCGTTATTGAAAGTGAATTTACAGTCAGTTTTATTTCACTCTAGCAACATTATTAATAGAAATATTCTTGAGTGCCATTATCCAACTTACAAATAACTTCAACATAAGCAAAGGTCTTTTCAACTCGATCCTGTTGTTTTGAATTCCTTCAGAACAGATTTAGATAAGAAGGGTAGAACGCTAAATCTTTGGTAAACTTGTATGCTACTCTAATAACTTTTATTTTTCAATTTATTTTTATGTACATTGAACCTTAAACAAGAAGGGTAGAGTGCTAAAACCCGGGCAGATTTCCAGTATAAATTTGTATTTTTTTTTTTTATAACATTGGTTGGAAACAATTCATTTGATCTTGTGCTAAAAATCTGTAGTTTTTGATCTTGTGCTAAAAATCGAGTTTTCCTTACAAATTTGTATGCTCCTCCCACAATCTTTTTATTTTTATTTTTCCATTTATTGTATAATATATATTATATACACACAGCGTGTCCCAAAGAAATGTATACCCACTTTGTTCGATAATACCAGCTATGAGGATAATAAATATATTACTTTTTATATGTTTTTTAATAAAGAATTTTCTCCTGAATCTAAATATGTAATTATGTTTATTAAAATTGAAAAACAAAAAGGTTACAGATTTTTAAATTATAATTATTATTTTCGAGACTTCATGTGCGATATTTTCTAATATTTTAACCGACTGTTTTGAGATACTTATGTTTAGTGTTGATATTGAAGCATAAATGTTGTAATTATTAGTTAATTAAAAAAATTTACAAATTCCATGGTTAAATGACACTTTATCTAAGATGTTCAAATTGTCGTTAGAAAAGAACAAACGTCGCAGAGTTATAAGATGTTAGATAAGGTTAGAGCAAAACTGTAGTCTTGCCTAATTAGAACTCAACGAAATGGCTAGGCTAAGCTAGGCACTAAACATAAGTATCTCAAAACAGTCAGTTAAAAGGCAGGCCAGGCCATAAAAAAAATATTAGAAAATATCGCACATGAAGTCTTGAAAATAATAATTCTAATTTAAACATCTGTAACTTTTTTGTTCTTCAATTTTAAATAAAAATAATTACATATTTAGATTCAGGAGAAAATTCTTTATTAAAAAACATATAAACAGTAATACATTTATTATCCTCATAGCTGGTATTATCGAACAAAGTGGGTATACATTTCTTTGGGACATGCTGTATATATGTATGTGTATATATATATATATATATATATATATATATATATATATATATATATATGATAATAATATAAACCATGAAGGGAAAAGAAACACAAAGGGGTGCTCAAGCGCTTTCGTCTAATGACATCCTCAGGAACACTGGAGTGAAAGGACAGATCAAGGCAATATATAGGTTACAAAAATAAACATACATACATATTCATATATATATACATACATATATATATATATATACACGTGTTACTTTCGTGAAATATTTTCATATATATACATATATATAGTAAGCATAGAAAAAATTGTGGGAGGAGCAAACAACATTTGTATGGAAAATTGACACTTATAGCACTTCGGCCGACATTCAATATAAATTCAAATGGCTTGTTTATGAAACAGGTCACAAAAGAATAAAGAAATAAAAATAAATATAAATATAAATTGAGAAAAAATTAATTACAAAATAGTGCGTTAGTGATATATATGTCACAGCCTAAATAACCATAAAGAAATAAACCGACAAATAAAAAACCACAAATATATATATATATATATATTTAGGATAAAAACGAAGACGTAGAGCAAGAAAGTCATTATATTTGGCTGCAGCCGACGTTTCGGGCAACTCTACCCATTTTCAAGGCCTAATAAAATAAAAGCTAAAATTAATGCATGACAAAAAAAAAAAACAGAATAAACCACTTAAAGAATAAAATTAAAAAGCGTAAAACAAGCATAAGCCAAAAACAAAATTAAAAATTGTATACATGACAAATAACACATGATAAAAGTAAAACTTTAAAACTAAAAACAATTCAAACAAATTAGTTAAAAACTTCACTAATAAAAAGTTAAATGAAAAAACGCAAAAGTGCACGAAACATACCATGCTCACTTGACATCCTCAAACAACTGAGGCGAAAAGGAGACAGGGTCAAGGGAAAACAAAAAAATTTTAGTTGGTAGGCATTCTAATTAATATAAAGGGGGTAACAGCTAGAATCAATATTTAAGCTGGAGTTCAGAAATTTAATGCACAAAGATTCATAAATACGGAGAGAGGACGGACATTTTAATGATTTAAGAATTTTAAAGTTATTAACGGAAATATCAACTTTACACTTAACAGAATGATTTCTAATGGCAGACTGTTCCTTTTTAGATAAAACTTTCCCTGTCCTATGGCTAATACCCATATGGGAGCAAAATCTTGCCTGCAAAGAACGAACTGTGCTGCCAACGTAGTTCCCCTGGGAACACCCAGGGCAGGTAAACAATAAACGACAGAACAGTTCATCGCAGGGGGATTTTGTCCTTACAACGGAAAAACATTCAAGGGTATTATTATTCACAAAAGCAACCTTAAAATCAGTGTGAAAATAAAATTTCCTCACCACACTCAACAATTGCTTTTTCACAAAAGTGTTAAATTGGTAGAGGTCAGGTAAAACAAGATATTTACAATTCTTAGAACATCATACGTTGGGATAAGTTTGGGGAATAAACATTATTAAGTAATTTACCAATAATACCTTGTACAAGAACCCGTGGAAAACCATTTTTAAAGAAAAAATCAGTAAGGAATTCAAACTCATTATGAAGCAGAGCAAAGTTTGAGCAAATATTATAAGCTCTATGCACTAAAGTGCGAATCGAACTTAGTTTGTAATTAAAATCGCAAAAACTATAAAAATTAAAACCTAAACCCGTAAAAGTAGGCTTCCGGTATGTAGAAGTTAAAACAGTTGAGCCTGATTTGGAAACCAAAACATCAAGGAAAGGAATAGAACCTTGAACTTCCTTTTCCTGCGTAAATACAGTGCCCGCGAAAAGTATCCGATCACCCTGGAAATTTGTATTTTTTACATAAAAAACAATGTTTAAATGTATACTAACCTTATATTAGTATTTTGTCATCTGTCCTTTGGTTTGGATGACTTGTTCTAGACGTTTTGGCATGGATTTAATCAAGTTTTGACAAACTTCCACTGATATTCTTGCACCATACCTTTTTGATGGCTTCTTTGTAATTTTTCGACTGAGCCAGTGTCGTGGCATTTCAACCTTATTTTTTATTATTAGCCACATATTTTCTATCGGATTGAGATCTGGACTATTACCAGGGCCAATCCAAATATCAAATTATTGTCAGTAATCCATTTTGTCCTATTTGGCCCTGTGACATGGTGCAACCATCATGCATGTATGTTTTGTCCTTTGGA